>JADBJO010003944.1:72500-152500 GCA_016801955.1 Conus betulinus | reverse complement strand
AAAGAAAGGAAAATGTGAGACACCTTGTGTACCGAGATATCGAGGAAGTTGTAACAGTAAGTTCTATTTTTTTTCTGGTGATGATCCCACTGTGCTTAATCTGGACTGGTTGTACCATAAGAGAAGTGATTGCTCATTCTTTGTTTTCATTGTTCTGAATGTTGTTTGTCTTGCAGAAGAAGATCTAAGAAGTCAAAACTTGTCGTGTTTTGTCTTGTAGTTTATTTGTTCTTGTGAACCGACAGAGTTATTTAATTTTTTTTTTTTTTAACCAGAATAGTGTGATAAAAGACTAAAATTGGAATAGGTGGGGGCTGGAATAGCTCAGTGGTAGAGTGCCAGACTCGTAATCCTGGGGTTACGGGGTTCGAATCTCCGCCAAGCCATTTTGGTATAGGGGGATTTTCCCTTGGAGTTGACATTGGATCTGACTCCATTTCCCATACAGTCCTTTGAATGAGACTATAAACCGAGGTTCCGTGTGTGAACGCAGGCATAACATCTTGCACTCGCGTAAAATCCCATCATCAACTTTCGGTAGAGAAGGCCAGTTTGGCCGTTGGTATGGATGACAACATTACATATAGCATGCACCTTCCCCAAAGTTGGAGTATGGCTGCCTTAATGGCAGGATAAAAAATGGTCATACACACAAAACTCCACTCCCTTTGTTGGGCAGAAGGGTTTGATACCTGCCTGTGGATACAGGGAGTGTCTGCAGGAGTATCAGCTTGCGTACACACACACACACAAAACAAAAAAATTTGGAATAGGTGTCGGGTGTTTAGGCCAGTGATAACAGGAGAGACAGTTGAAACCAGTGAAAGCGAACGTCAGGGAAGTATGAAATCACATCTGCTCAGCTGGGGTTTTGGAAAAACTGAAAACTGTCTTGTGATGGATCGATGACAAAGGACTCACTGTTTAGCCGTTCCATTCCCCAGTCTCCATTGGTCTGCATAACACCCAGAGTGAAGCAAATGGTACATGGTATAAAGTTCAAATTGAGCTAGTTTCAAAGAGAGGAAACTGCAGGCGAAAATTGAAACAAATTTTTAAACGGATTATTAGTGAGTACACCAAACAACAGGGGGAAAACAGATTGCAAGATGAAACAAGATACAACGCGTTTCAACCTGTGCAGTCTTCTTCAGGCAGATCAAACAACATTCTGGATGTGAACCTTAAGAACGAGCAATCCCTTATCAAATTAAGCGTTGTTGAAATGGCAGCAGAAGAGAAGGGCAACTGGAAAATTGTTAGAGTTGGTTGGTTGGTTGTTGTCTTTTTTTTTTTTTTCCTTCAGAGACCTGTTGCATTTTGCTAAAAAAAAAAAAAAAAAAAAGAAAAAAAAAAAAAGAAAAAAAAAAAAATCCAGTGGTTTCAGCCACAGTTTTTGTTGAAGAAGTGATGCCATTTTCATCATTTAATTTGTGGGATTGGAAGGTTTCCTGTTTTAGCTGTTGCGCGTATGATTGAAGAAGGGGTTTACAACACAGCAGTATATGGGTGCAGTTTCATGGCTTGTATGCGACCATCTCAAAAGACAAAAGAAAAAAGGAAGTATAATCACAGTGTATGATATTGAGATACAGTATCAAGAAGAGGACGACAGAAAGACCTTTGCAGTAGTGTGCAAAGAGTTTCTGTTTTGTTTTTTTATTGCTTTTTAAAGAAAAGGCTCTAGTGCTCCAAAGTTCGTTAGCAATACAGAAGTCATTTTGAAAAAAAAAAAAAAGATTCAAGTTACGGTATTCTCACTTTGAAGGAAGGTGTTGCAAAGCTATCAGTTGATCACGTTTCCAGTTGGATTCAGTTAAAGCAAAACAGGTGAAATATGTGACAAAGGTGTGGATAGGGGCTGCGGAAAAAAAATCGCTTTTCACCCGTATATTGACCCATACATTTGCTTGTTGCGTGTCGCCCAACTTTGCCTGGCTTTGCCTGGCTGGACATGTCTTTTTATATCAATGGGAGGTGATCCCAAATGCCGCCCTTAGGATGTTGCACTATATCATCCATGTAAGCATTTTGAGGCCAGCCATACACATGATCTAATGTTAAACTGATAAGTGATCAAAAGAAAAACTCGCCACCAATAATCTCCCTTGTTTTTTTTTTTGGGGGGGGGGGGGAGGGGGGGGGGGGGTTCCAAATGACGAAATCACAAGCCTTCTTCAAATACATGACCTTCCCCTTAGTTGACCTCTGCACACACCTGTAGCCATATATCTGGGTGCTAGGTGGAAGCCCCCAAATAGTCCTATTGTTTTGATTTTAGTCTGACTGCTTGGAAGCACCTGGCTTGTACCTTGATGGCCATATGTAAGAAAATGAGAAGAATCAACTTCCAGACACATTGAAAAAAATTATTGAAACGCACGCGTGCACACACACACACACACATACACACACACACACATACACATACACATCCATTATATGCATGCATACATACGAATGCATGCATACACACACACACATGACATTGAAAAAAATTATTGAAACGCACGCGTGCACACACACACACACACACACACACACACACACACACACACACACACACACACACACACATACACATCCATTATATGCATGCATACGTGAATGCATGCATACACACATACACATGCGTGTGCACACACACGCACACACACGCACGCACGCACGCACACACACACACACACACACACACTGCAAATATGAGTTCATTCAAAAACATTAGAATATGGGAACATTAGCAAACACACAAACTTTTTTTTCTTCTTTTTGGAGTCACCTTAAAGACAAAAACCTCCTGAGTCAGACAGTAGTCTTGAGAAGCTTCTGAGCACACGCTCTTAATGAATTGAACAGACCAGCGCCAGTATAAAACAAGCCACATCGGTTGTTTTCAGCAGTGAGTGTTGTGTTTCCAGCGAATGTTACCAACTTCATTTCCAACTTGAAGATGACCCAAGACCAGTTTATTTTGCCTCATCATGACCATGGTAAGAAAACGACCTAAGAATTAAAAGCCACTGTCTGGGCAACGATCGGGTGGATCCATTAAACCAAAAAATGCGGATTAAGAATTACGCACTTTCAGAGAACTTTTTTTTCTTCTTCTGTTTTTTCTTTTTCTTTCTTTTAAAAAATTTGTGTGTGTGTGTGTGTGTGTCGTTCTTCTTTTCTTTCAAACATCTGGGATCTCAAATGTCATTGCTGACTCACATTCCAAGTTGGCCTACATTCATTTTTCACTGAGATTAATTGGGTTACACTGTCTGTGCATCACAATATAGCTTGCAACAAGGTTAAGAATGGCTTTTTCATCATCGATGTAAAAACAACAACAACAACAACAAAGCAAAAAAAAAAAAACAAAACCAAAAAAAAAGAAGAAAAGAAAAACACTGTGCTCTAGAATTGTTGCAAGTTTAACTATTTTAAATGGAAAGTATTCAGAGTTAGAGAGGAAGAAGAATACAGCCACAGGCTCACACGCACACACACACACACACACACACACACACATGTATGCACCCCCCACCTCCCCTTCCATTACCTTCCTCCCATCCCTCCTCCCCCCCATCCCCATTTCTCTCCAACCCCATGCCCTCAAAAAAAAAAAAATAATAAAAAAACCACTTCATATCGATGAAAATTTGGAAATAGAAAAGCAGTGTAAGCTTTCAGACCGCTTCAGCTGTTCATTTACTTTTTTGTCGTTCGCCCTGTGAGGAAAGTGTGTGTGGGCAGTCATTGTATAGAAACACACTGAGCGACGTGAACTGTCTCCACCAGTTCTTTAGGGTCAGCAAGTGCATACGTGTGTACATCGTTGGATCTGTCTTGTGTCCATGTACTACTGCTTGTGGATCTGTCGTGTGTGTGGTGTCCAGTGTTTCTACTGTATGTGTCCCAACATTACTGCGGTGTATATTGACTTGTCCAGTGTCCAGTTGCTGTATGGTCTGTCTTGTGTCCAACATTACTGCTGTATGATCTGTTTTGTGTCCACCATTACTGCTGTAAGGTCTGTCTGGTGTCCAACATTACTGCTGTATGATCTGTCTGGTGTCCAGCATTACTGCTGTATGATCTGTCTGGTGTCCAACATTACTGCTGTATGGTCTGTCATGTGTCCAACATTACTGCTGTATGATCTGTCTCATGCCAACGTTACTGCTGTATGATCTGTTTTGTGTGAAACATTACAGCTGTATGGTCTGTCTGGTATCCAACATTACACTACAGCAGTATGAACTGTCTGGTGTCTAACATTACTGCTGTATGGTCTGTCTGGTGTCAAATATTACTGCTGTATGATCTGTTTTGTGTCCAGCATTACTGCTGTATGATCTGTCTTGTGTCCAACATTACAGCTGTGCGGTTTGTCTTGTGTCCAACGTTACTGCTGTATGATCTGTCTGGTGTCCAGCATTACTGCTGTATGATCTGTCTGGTGTCCAACATTACTGCTGTATGATCTGTCTTGTGTCCAACATTACTGCTGTATCTGTTTTGTGTCCAACATTACTGCTGTATGATCTGTCTTGTGTCCAACATTACAGCTGTGCGATTTGTTTTGTGTCCAATGTTACTGCTGTATGATCTGTCTTGTGTCCAACATTACAGCTGTGCGGTTTGTCATGTGTCCAACAGTACTGCGGTATGGTCTGTCTGGTGTCCAACAGTACTGCTGTATGGTCTGTCTGGTGTCCAACAGTAATTATTAATAATAATAATGATAATGAATACTTATATAGCGCCTATTCTTGGCGAGACCAAGCTCTAAGCGCTTTACAATCAACACTTGTTTGCACAACGGGCTGCCTTCCTGGGTAGTGCCAACTGAAGAGCTGCCAGCTGGCGCTTCATTCGGTCGTTTCCCCATGTCATCCAGTCAACATTGTTCAATATCGTTCACTCAGTTTCCTTACTTCCTTCCTTCATTTTTCCATTTTTCATGCAGGGTGCATACTATGTGTAACGTGTCATCCATACCAATGGCCAAACTGGCCTTCTCTTCCGAACGTTGGTGATGGGATTTTACATGTGTGCAAGATATTATGTGTGCGTTCACACACGGAACCTCGGTTTAAAGTCTTATTCGAAGGACTGTATGGGAAATGGAGTCAGAACCAATGTTAACTCCGAGGGAAAAATCCCCCGTACCAAAACGCCCCAGCGGAGATACGAAACCGCAACCCCAGGATCACCAAGATTACAAGTCCGGCGCTCTACCAACTGAGCTATTCCTGACAGTACTGCTGTATGATCTGTCTTGTGTCCAACATTACTGCTGTATGATCTGTCTGGTGTCCAGCATTACTGCTGTATGATCTGTCTGGTGTCCAACATTACTGCTGTATGATCTGTTTTGTGTCCAACATTACTGCTGTATGATCTGTTTTGTGTCCAACATTACTGCTGTATGGTCTGTCGTGTGTCCAACGTTACTGCTGAATGATTTGTCTCTGTCCAACGTTACTGCTATTTGATGTCTTGTGTCCAACATTACTGCTGTATGCCCTGTCTTGTGTCCACAGCAATTATGTAAGGTGACACCGAAAATGCCAGATAGGTGAATTACTAGCATTACCAGACGGATGATGAATGACATTACTAGATGGATGATGAATGACATTACCTGACAGATGATGAATGACCTGACCTGACAGATGATGAATGACATTACCTGACAGATGATGAAGGACATTACCTGACAGATGGTGAAGGACATTACCTGACAGATGGTGAACGACTTTACCTGACAGATGGTGATAAAATGACATTACCTGACAGATGTTGAATGACATTACCTGACAGATGATGAAGGACATTACCTGACAGATGATGAATGGACATTACCTGACAGATGGTGATTGACATTACCTGACAGATGGTGAAGGACATTACCTGACAGATGGTGATGAATGACATTAGCTGACAGATGATGAACGACATTAGCTGACAGATGATGATTGACATTACTAGACAGGTGGTGAAGGACATTACCTGACAGAAGGACATTACCTGACAGATGGACATTACCTGACATTACCTGACAGATGACAGATGATGACGACATTACCTGACAGATGGTGAAGGACATTACCTGACAGATGGTGAATGACATTACCTGACAAATGATGATGAATGACATTACCTGACAGATGATGATGAATGACATCACCTGACAGATGATGAATGACATTACCTGACAGATGGTGAATACATTGCATAACAGGTGATGAACAACATTACATGACAGATGATTAATGACATTACCAGATGGATGATGAACGACATTACCGTACAGATGATTACCTGACAGATGCTGAAGGAAATTACCAGACAGATAATGATGAATGACATTACCTGACAGATGATGAATGACATTGCCTGACAGATGATGATGACATGACATTACCTGACAGATGATGAACGACATTACATGACAGATGATGAATGACATTACATTACCTGACAGATGATGACCTGACAGACAGATGAAATGACATTACTTGACAGATGATGATGAATGAGATGATGAATGACATTACCTGACAGATGATGAAGACATTACATTACCTGACAGATGATGAATGACATTACCTGACAGATGATGAATGACATATTACCTGACAGATGATGAATGACATTACCTGACAGATGATGAACGACATTTACCTGATAGATGACATTACCTGACAGATATGATGATTACCTGCATTAACTGACATTATGAAATGCATTAACTGACAGATGATGACCCTGACAGATGATGAACGACACATTACCTGACAGATGATGGAACGAGAGTACCTAACAGATGATGAATGACATTACCTGACCATGATGAACGACATTACTTAACATGTGATCACTGACATTACCTTACAGGTGATTAATGACATTACCACACACATAATCACTGACATAATCTTACAGATTTCACAGACAGGTGACGAATGACATTACCGTACATGTCAGCACAGTACAGATTTTTCAGACATCATCTGACAGGTGATCAATACCATTCCCATACTTTGGATCAACACGCGTTGTTTGTGTTTTACAGGAGTACAAGCTGACAGACACAGAGCTGTCAGCCAGTTCCATCGTAGACGCCATCGTCACTCGCATCGCTGTCAAAGACGTTGTCACTGTCTAGATGTCGACAGCCGATCGCTGTGGTGGTGTGACTGGAATGCGTGCTTTAGTTTGTTTTTTTCTTCTCAGGTGCTGTCTTCTTCTTCTCCTTTTTGCTGTTGTTGTATGCATTAAAAACTTTTGAAGAGTGACATGTTTTGAACTGTGTGTCCTGTCAATATGAGAGAGATGACTGACTTGATGAGTCATCAGTTGGTGTTAAAAATAGGTACACAGGTGTGCCTGCCACCCCTACCCCATTGAGCCTCACATGCTACCTGTGGTTCTGAAAGCCTATCCTGTTATGCCAACATTGTGCTGTCTCAGAGAGTGAAATATGAGATGTTTTAAATTTTCTGTTTTTTGCATGAAAGGAAAAAATAGAATTACTGATCCACCACATAAAGGAACAAACAAATTACAAACCAGATTCTGAACGTTTCGATCTTTTGGGTCTTCTTCAGGCATGACAAACCACGTTCTGAACAGTGGGGGTGGGGGGGAGGGAGGGAGGAGGAAGAACATTGATTTTGCTAATTTGTCACACACCCATCCCAACCCCCTCCACGCCCCCCTGTCACACCCCCCCCCCCCCCCCCCCCCCCCACCCCTACCCCCAGGCGCAAACACACACACATCCACACACACACACACACACACCACACACACATGCATGCGCAAAGTATTGTTTTCCGTTTCCATCCGTTTTCCACATTTCACCAGGAAATGCTCTGTCACCAAACTGTGACTAATGTAGATGTTTTACGACAGTTTCATATTGACTTGGGATTGTTTCTTTAGTTCAATTAATGACCACTCTTCTCTGCAGTTCATAAAGACACGTTCTTTAATTAACCTTCAGAATTTCACGAATTCCTAAATGATTATGTCTGTCTGTCTGTCTGTCTGTCTGTCAGTCTTTTTCCATTTTCTCTCTTTCAGTCTGTGTGTCTTTTGATGTCAGCAATTACATGCATATCGTTGCAGTTTGTTCCAGTGTCTACAGTCACACTATGTGTGATGGTACATTAAACTGAATTCCAGCTTCCTGTTCAGTGGAAGTTTGTTCTGCCAAAGCTGAGCATATCAACCAAGAAACAAAAAAACCTAAAAAGAAATCTGAAGATGAAACAGGCCACAGAGAAACCACCACCTTGGCCACTGTGTTGTGGGCACGCATAGAGGAAAGAATATCTGTCCAGTTCATGTCTTCTGTTCTGAACAAACATCATCTGTTCTGTGGAGATACTGGACTAAAAGTCTGGTGCGGTCAGACTCTTGGATGGTGAGTGACATGTAATGCAAAACACTCGAATTTGGAAATGAGGTGGTGTTGTTATCATCTTCTTTCCATCTGAGTCGGAGAATGTTACGTTTCTGTTGCTGTTCTGAAGTGATTCATGCAGGGGTTATAAATCTTCTTCTCATTCTTCTTGCCAAAGTCTGTGAGAGAGTCACTGAGGCCCCACACTGAAGAACAGTTCTCCAGGTTCGTCCAGTCCTGTCGGCTCTGTGCCAGGGCCCGGGGCTCCGCAAAGGTTTTCCTCGTCCACTGTGCTACGTTGTCAGTCCATTCTTTTCCTGTCTTTTTGTCTCCTTCAGTAGTTCCCTGGGAGGACTGTTTTTAGCAAGGCCGTCGGAGGATCTTATAACATGGCCATACCAGCATAGTTTTACTGTTATATCTGATGCCATGTGGTCTGATTTGCTGCTTGATGGCTTGTCACACTCGTTTGTCAGTAATAAGATCAGTGTATCTGATGTTTAGCTTCTTGCAATGTCACCTCATTTCTTTGGCTTGGATTCTTCTTTCTGGATCCGCTGTAGGGGAGGTCTACGTCTTGCATTCTCTCACAGGAAATGGGATATATATAAGAGAGCACACAACAGCCTGATCTCGTGTTTCGAGAAGATGTTAGGTTTCAGTCCAGACATGCTGATTTTGCCCTTTTTTTTTTTTTTTTTTTAGCCATTGAGAGGATTTGTGGTGTGGATCTTGCTTTGCTAATATCTCATCTTCCCTGACCCCCCCCATCAGCAGCATCACTCCCACGCCGCCACGCCTTACACAACCAGGTCCACGTTTCCCAAGCAAGGTCACTTCACAGGGAGCAGTCACACTGTCTGGTTGTCTGAAGGCCACCCAGTGTAGGAGACACAGCGCTGCAGAAACGTGAGCCACATTTGGTACATGTGGTTTGGGGTCAAGCTGATCAAGAAGGTTACATCAGAGCTCATCCTCTTGGACACCTCTGTTAACCTTCTCAGCTCGTTGCCTAACTTTTTGCATATGGGTCGCAAGAGGCCGAAGCTTTTGTGCATATCATCTATCATGGGTCTCCATGGACCCTTGTTGTCTTCTGAAGGAATAAACCTTTGCCGTATAAGCTCTTTGTGAAGTGAATAAATATCGTGGGTCTCCATGGACCTTTGCTGCTGAAGGATCATGGGTCGTGGGTCTCCATGGACCCTTGTTGTCTTCTGAAGGAATAAACCCTTGCCATTTTGTCATGGTCTGCTCAGACGCCTGCCGGTTCTGTTTCTGTTGATTCTCTGTCTTTAGATTGCATGGGTCTGTCCAGACCCATGATGTTGGCACTCGTGGTTTTCTTCTTTGAGAGTGTGGGTCTGCTCAGACCCTTGATATACTGGGACGTTTCGTTTACTCCTTTGTTTACCATCAAAAATACCAAAAAACACAATTTTTGGTACAGGTGTAGGGCCATGGTTTGTAGACAAGGTCATGAAACTTGGTGGAGATGATTTAAAAATGTACCCAGTCATCAAGTGTGAAACACGAGTATGGGTCACTAAAATGTACCCAGTTTAGTGAAGATCATGAGTGTGGGTCATTTCAGACCCATGACATATGTGAAAGGTTAACCGTCTTCAGTTCTTTCCCTTGATTTTCGATCACCAGTGATGGACAGTTTTTCTTCCTGGAATTATGGTATTTAAAACAACATTTTTGTTGTCTGAAGCAATATATTGCTAAAAAAAAAAAAAACCTGAAACAGACACATTCATCACAGAAATATTCTTATTTTTTTAGAAATAATCACAGAATGTTACGAAAAATCACGAAAAATTCATGCAAAATGCAAAAATTTCAACAGAGTTGAAAGGTGGATGAAACTTTACTGTGGTTTCAGTCTTCCCAGCTGAGCCCCATAGCGCACCAGTTCTGCCAAGGAGCCAGCCAGAGCTGAAACATCTCCTGAATAACTGCTTGGATGGGGGTTTGACCCCACAGTCTCCAGCAGTCGGCCGATGACGTTAACCACTGTTCCATAGTGACAAGTTGACTTTAGTAGCTCCCTGTGGACTGCTGAAGCTTGGTCCCTAGCAAGGTGCTCCAGATGCGGCTGTGCATGAGGGTGGTGGGAATGCACCCAGTGGGAATAATCAGGGCTTAAAATGGAGAAGTTTTGCAAGATTTTCACTGTTGGATGAAAATTTCCAGCCTGTTATTAGAAAACAATTTTCACCAATGAAAGAAAGAAACAAGATGCAAAGCATGTAAATGTACTCCCAGTTTATCTTGAATATGCATGTACTACATGTCAAGAGCATGTTTACTATTAAAATACCCATGATCTACCAGTCAGTACTAGATCTAAAGCTATTTTAGATCTAAAGAAGGGGGGGTGGGGGGTTTTGAAAAATGTCACAAGCGGGGGGGGGAGGGGCTGAAAAATGTCGCAATCAAACATGCGTCTTAATGTATTTCGTCACTGAGCCATAAAGAAGAAAAACCGTTTTGGGCGTTATAGCCGTTAGTAAAGGCTATTCTGGTAAAATAAAAACTCGGGTATCATCCATGACCCTAAAGACATACCTACAAAATTCTGAAAGATCGGCCCAGAAGTTTTGTCTGGAGTGAATAGAACACATTTTGACCACAGACAGACACACAGATAGATGGCATTTCTTCGTTCCTGTTGTAAAGTACTCCCTGTTCTATAAGAAACTGGGAGTACAAAAAGAGAGGGGAGGCAGGAGGGGTGGGAGAAAGAGAAGGGGGAAAAGGGGGGGGGGGGGGGGGGGGGGGATGAGCAGAGGGGATTGATCTACTATTGATTTATCACCACTTGTGCTTATGTTAATTTCGCCGATTTCTCAAAAATGCAAAACACTTAAAAAAAAAAAAAAAAAAAAAAAAAAAGCAATCCATTTGGGAAGCAGTGTAAATACAAAATGTTTAAGTAATTGGTTGTGAAGGGAGGAGCAAATTTCAATCATCATTCCAGTGTGGAAAACATGATTTTTGGAAATAGGATTGAAGGAAAGCAGCCATGAAAGAGAAGAAGAATCTGAGAAAGATGATGCCATCTGTGACATGCAGGGTGTGTAGGCTGCACTATCAGAACATAGAGAATGGATCTAAGGAAAGGTCAGCGGGTTTTTGTGACCACAGAAAACACCACCAGGAAGTGATGAGAAGCACGAAGCATAATTAGGGGGACAGTTCAACTGAAAGTATAGCACTATGGCTAACTTCGTTAAGAATTAGAAGAGCAAGCCTGTGTGTGTGTGTGTGTGTGTGTGTGTGTGTGTGTGTGAATGTTTGTGTGTGTGTGTGTGTGACTGAGACAGATATTCTTTATTGTACACCGTTCATTCACACAAAACACCCACTTTCCCAAAGTAGCAATACTTTTATTAATTCATTAGCGATCATTTTGCACCACAAGTAGAAAGACCGTATTAGATGCAAAGTTAAACAATTATAACGCAAGGAGACAGATACCAGACCAGAGTTTTCACCACAAAAATGCCCCCCACAAGATTTGTAACAAACTGAAGCTGCATGACATGACGAAAGCAGATCTCGGTCAAGCTAAGATGCGAACTGCTAAGCTAACATGTGTACAGTTCTAACCAGTACAAAGCCAGACACCCCGCTCAGCAATGCCCATCAACTTGGCATGCAGATTTATTAAAAAAAAAAAAAAAAAAAAAAAAAAAAAAGGATAAGGACGAGAAGTCCAGCAACTTCATTATTATGGTTCATAGTGGTTCTTGAGAAAGTCCTGAAGATTCCTGTTTTGAGACAAAAAAGTTCTTGGAAGTAACAGTTTTTTTTTCAAGGGTGCTTTCCGTGGAAAGCTTGATTTGTAGTTCCCAGTCTGTTTTTTTTTTTTTATTTTCTTTACCAAAATTCAAGAAAAATTGCTAAGTGTCCAGAGCGATGACGTCAGTCATGAAGTCAATCTGTTATTGACATTTGACCCACAAGAACTACCATACTTGCTTGGTGATGCCATCCACTTTCAGTCTTCCATCATGTTGGACCCCAAACATCGTTCATAATCATATTCTATAAAGAAGGTAACATGGTTCATAATATTTCTATAATGTAGGTAACATGGTTCATAATCATACTCTATAAAGAAGGTAACATTGTTCATAATCGTATTCTTCATAATTCTGTAATGTAATTAACTTTGTTCATGATTATATTCTATGAAAAGTATGTAACTTTGTTTGTGATTATATTTTATAATGTATATGACATCGTACTTAATGATATTCTATAATGTATGTAATGTCGTTCATAATCACATTCTGTTATGTATGTGACGACATTCATAATTAATTATATTCTAAAATGTAACGTTCTAATTATATTCTATGTAATATAATTCATAATTATATTCTGTAATACAGCATTGATCTTATATTCGCTTATATTATATGTAATATAATTCATAATTATATTCTATAATGCAGCGTTGCTCTTATCATATTCTATGTAATATTATTCATAATTATATTCTGCAATGTATGTAGTCTGGGGCAAAAGAGGTCAAAGTGGACAATGGTCAAAGGCTGATCCTGAGCGGGGAAACAGACCAGCCAGTAATCCTGTCACTGGTGTGAGTGGACAGACCCTGATTGTGTGGGTCGTACACTGCGAAGCTGGCTCCGCATGTGTGGTGTCTGTGACCACATATGACAAGTGGAACGACCAGCTTTGGGGGGTGGTGGAGGGGAGGCAACTATGCCATTGGAGTTCCTGGTTGATTACCAAGTACTGCAAAATGAGTAAAGAGTGAACTGTGTTCAAATATTACAAAGTGGATAAATTAAGGATAACTCCAAAAACATGTTCCATGACAAAAGCACCATGCAGCCTGAAAAATACGGTGTTTTTTCTTTTTTCTTTTCTTTTTTTTTTTTTTTTTTAACATTTGCATATAAGTTATAACTTACGAAAAATGTACACTCAACAAAACCATAATTTCTTAGACTACAATATGTTTTTCATTAGAATAAATAGGGCTTGTCTTCTGAGAATAACTCTCTTTTGTCCATACACAAGGCACTTTGGATTAGTGGACGCATTCATTTCACTGCCAACAGAACTGCAGTTCACAGTTGTGTGCTTGACGTACTCGGCCATATCTTAAATAAATGTCAGCGAACCGCCCAGAGAAACGTGGACAAACGAGTCACAAGACAACACACAATGCGTTTCGACCTCATAGGTCTTCTTCAGGTGAAACAGAGACGAACAAAATAACGAAAATGCACTTAGCTTTGATCGCTTCAGATTGCTTCTGAGTTCAGCGCAAGGAAGAAAGCGTTAATTCAATGCTTTCTTCCTTGCGCTGAACTCAGAAGCAATCTTGAAGCGATCAAAGTTAAGAGCATTTTCGTTATTTTGTTCGTCTCTGTTTCACCTGAAGAAGACCTAAGAGGTTGAAACACATTGTGTGTTGTCTTGTGACTCGTTTGTCCACGTTTCTCTGGGCGGTTCGCTGACATTTATTTAAGATTTGTTTAGATTTCTGCCTGCAGTCGTTTCACTTTGTACTCGGCCATGTTAATCTGTGCACAAAGAACTGAACCAGGGTGGCGATCGGTATTTTCAGTTGAGGAGCAGAGTGGATGGTTTGTGTTCTGAGCTGTGTAGGCCCAGACCCAGGTCATACCTGCATGTCATATGTACACGCTGGCCAACACGGCCGAGTGTGCTTCAAGTTATAACACGCCTGGGTCGGAATTCTGGGAAACAGAACACACGAGTAAACAAACACCATATTGTAGTCCGGAAACAGTGGTAATCCTCCGTGAATAAATTTCAGTTGTGAAGGATCAAAATGATTTTGAGTGTATGAAATGAGTGTCCCTCGGTTTACAATATACAGGCATGATAAGTACAAATAACACATACTTATCCTGCAGACAGAAGAGCAGCAACAACAACAACAAAGCCATAAAACCCATAATTTTCACTTCACAAGTGTTTGGATATTCTGATACTGAAAAAAACATCATCCATGTTAAAAAACTGGCCCTCATTATATGTCCCACTTTGGATACATTGTTAGATACACACCCACACGATTTGGTCCTCAAGTCAACAAGTTTCAAACATCGATATGAAGTACAAATTCATGACAGCCGGTTATCATTTACAAGACATCAGGTGGTCACACACAGACATTTACATATGCATGAAATTCTTTACTATGATAACAAACAAATTCATGTCTGGCTTATTTGGATTCATGCGAACAAGCTGCGACAAGATACACATAATTGTCACCCGAGTAGAGAAAATGGCCCACATGTTTCAGGACATTGTACACAATTATTATAATTATATTGGGTATTATATAGCGCCTATCCTCAGTCACAGACCAAGCTCTAAGCGATTTACAATAAACACACTACCTCACTCCCTCAACGGGCTGCCTACCCAGGTAGAGCCGGCCTAAGAGCAGCCTACTGGCACTCATTCAGTCCCGCTGCACGTAACAGAAACAGGAGATATTTTGTCCCAACACATGCCCCTTGTCATCAAGTCGGGTGCTCGGTCAGTTCCCTCTCCCTCTTTTGAACATATGTAAAGGATAATACATGGCGTAAAATTTTCAAACCAGAAACACTCTTCCACACTTTCTGCCTCATATGCTTAAATTTTCTCACACACTCAAGCATGCACACACATTTACACACTCACAAAAGACAGTTTGAACCTAACACATATACCCAATGATATGAAATAAAATAGTGTCATTCACACGCTCACAAAAGACGGTTTAAAACCTAACACAATATACCCAACGATGATAAATATATAATAAACTTTACTAAAATGGTGTACAGATAAAATGTTTCAAAAATACAAGGTTCTATACCCCACAAACACCTGCAAAAAAAAAAAAAAAAGGAAAAGAAAAATAATAATGACAACATATTTATAAAAAATAATGACATTAAAGTTCAGACGAACATTGTGTACTTTCTAATGTACTAACATTTTGTACATGATAATCCTATAGGTTCCCGCTCTTGCAACTGAAGCTCAAATAACCAGAACATTAATTAGTCCTTTTAAAAGCTAACATGTGAACAGATCACAAAACGTGATATCTACAGGTGTACCAATCCAGCATATACATAATTTCAAGCATGTCAACAAAGAAATATAAAATAAAAGTAAGTTTGTTCCTTTCAACTATGAAAGTAAGTTTGTTCCTTTCAACTGCAATTTATTCATCTTTCTTTTAACATGGAATGTATCACCCCCAAAAATTTTCAATAGCATAACAAAAGTAGTCAACATGGAACTTGCTGTTTCCAGGGATAGCTCTCTCTCTCTCTCTCTCTCTCTCTCTCTCTCTCTCTCTCTCTCTCTCTCTCTCTTTGTGCGTGTGTGTGTGTGTGTGTGTTGCACAATTTTTAAAAAAGAAAAAGAGAGAGAGAGATCTTATTGAAAATGAAAAAAAAAAAATGCATTCCATTTTAAAAAAAAAAAATTGACAATCATTAATTAAAATTTGAAGGGGAAGAAAAAAAAACCTTCCTTTCTTTTCGCAAGGAAAAACTGACAGTCAATCACGTTATCCAAAATGCCACATTGCACAATGGCTTTGATACAAAAAAATGAAAAAAAGAAATCTGTCTTTGAGAAAAACAAAGTACCCCGAGTACACACACATGCACACTACATTTCCTCCCAGTCTATCATACCAAGGGATGTTTTAGGGCAGACATCAAGAGGCAAGATGAGTATTATGCAAACAACATGTGAACTATGCATGTGATAGGTGGGGAAGGAGGGGGGGGGGGGGGGGGGGACATATCCCCAAATAACAAAGAAAAATTAGTTTCATAGGGACTATCATCTATCAATCAAAAAAAGAAGGGGTGGGGTGGGGGAACATATCCCCAAATAACACAGAAAGATGTAAGTTTCATATGGACAATCATCATCTATCAATCAAAAAAAAAAAAAAAAAAGGGGGGGGGGGGGGGGGGGGGGGGGGGGGGGGGGGGGGGGGGGGGGGGGGGGGGGTGGGGGGGGGGGGGGGGGGGGGGGGGGGGGGGGGGGGGGGGGGGAGTAATCCACGCTCCAAACCAGAAACCTTTGTAAATTTGAATGCTGTAAACATTTTTGCATCTCTCATTAGATACAGATTTTGATTGCAGTAAACATTTTTGCATCTCTCATTAGATAAAGATTTTGATTCAACTTGAAGGAAAGTTGGAATGGGTCCAAAGACATTTTCATGGGCTGGATCCAAGGGCCGATCCAGCATTTCTTTAACCTCGTCCTGAGTGACTTTCCCAGTCAACACCGTTTTTCCTCTTTTGGTCAGCAGGCCCCCACCCACTGCCAACATTCGGTTGCCGTTTCCTCCTTATTGCTGCTGGTGACCTCACCAGTTTGTTCACACGTTGATACTGACCCCTTGAGTGACCTTAGCAACATTGGATAAAGGTCTGTCAGGTTATTATGGAATTACGTAACCGAGGCAGCCTGGTGGACACACAGAGCACTCCTCCTCCCTCACCTCTGTTCCCTTCACTTTTCATCCTCTTCTCTTCTCCCCCCCCCCCCCCCCCCCCCCCCCCCCCCCCCCCCCCCATACACACACTCACGGAGGCATGGAAAATAATATCCTCCAAATGCTGCACACACTCACTGTACACACTCGATAACACAATAACAGAGTCTCTCTCTCTCTCTCTCTCTCTCTCTCTCTCTCACACACACACACATAACACACACACACACACTTTCAATACACAATAATAGAGTCGCACACACACACACACACACACACACACACTCGATACACAATAACTGTCGCACACACACACACACACACACACACACACACACACACACACACACACACGCACACACACACACACACTCGATAACACAATAACAGAGTCACGCACTCTGGGAAATGAAATCAATATCCCTCCCCACAGGCTTCCCCAGTGCAGGATAATAATAATAAACAACCCCCCCATACACACACTTTGTCCACCATCAATTAATACTGATGTTAGATTTCTCATCAAATTATGTGTACTTAGTCACAGAGTTTCTAGCCCTTTTGGCAGGCCACAGCTGGAGGCTGTAGTTTGGCTAAAAAATAAACAAAACAAAAACAAAAGAAGTGGTAAACCATACAGAAGAAAAATCTATCGCAACATATGCAACAAAATGACGATCGATCTTTGCAGCAACAACAAAGTCTGCGGGAGTATTCCTACGTTCGAGCCTACAAACCAAGTAGATGTTCCCACAACCTTTATTAATTAAAATGTTTCACTGGCCATAGAGGTGGAGGAGAGTTACATGTATGGATGCAAACCTGAAATCAAGTGGAAAGAGAAAGTATGGAGACGGCTAAACCACTTCAGTACCAGTTGCAGTTCAGCCTTGTTGACCTCACACAGCCTGTCCAAAACCATCACCTAGCAGCAAAAAAACAATCCTGTCCTCTGCGACTGAGCAGTTATTGTCGTCAATCAGGGGGGCTTAGTAGGTGGTGTCCTGACTATTGGATCAGAACAGGCAACCACTGAACACCACTTACGTGACTCAGCAGCAGCGCAGCGCCTCCTCCAGTGGTTTGCCTCTTGACATTGACTGCTCCCAGTGGATTGCCGGTGTTGGGGCTCTGGTGGGCCAGGTCAGGCTGTGGCTGCGGACAGGGGGCTCGGAATGAATGGCGTCGATGCAGTGCCACTGAGGTGGCACAGAAGATGAGTCAGAAAAAAAAAAAAAACCCAATCGTGTCCTGAAGAAGAAAATTAATAAGCACAAAAGAGAACCATCAAGACTACATGGTTGACAGAATTCCTTCTTCAAGTCCCAAGAACTCGGATGGGTTTGTTCCAGGAGGGTGTTCACAGCTAGTAAAGCTATTCCAGGAGGAAGGAAACTGGAAAGTGTGAACTCGCCCCAGTGCTCCAATGTCAGGAGAATTAGCGGAGTATCCTTGACCTTTCTCATATGTCGTGGCTCTCACATGACCCACACCCATGATTTTCTCTAGATAACTGGGTACAATTTTTATGCTATCTCCACCAAATTTTATGACGTTGTCAACAAACCATGGCCCTACTACATCTGTACCGAAAATTGTTTGTTTTTGTTGGGAAACAAAGGAGTAAACAAAAAGACCAATATGTTACCGGTCTGAGCACAACCTCACTCTCAAAGAAGCAAATCTTGAGTGCCAAACATTCTGGGTCTGGCCAGACCCATGCATTCTGAAGACAGAGAAAAAACAGAACTGCTACAATATGCTGTGGGTCTGAGCGGACCCATGAGGTAACGGCAAGGGTTTTATTCCTTCAGAAGACAACAAGGGTCCATGGAGACCCACAATATACGGCAAGGGTTGATTCCTTCAGCAGACTACAAGGGTCCATGGAGACCCACAATGTACGGCAAAGGTTTATTCCTTCAGAAGACAACAAGGGTCCATGGAGACCCATAATGTATGGCAAAGGTTTATTCCTTCATAAAAAAAAGCATGGGTCTATGGCGCAAAATTTCAGGTGACATACGGGAAAGGTTAGCCTGTTGTGAGTGTCACATTACTCAGTAATGTGTAAGGACACCATTGATTTTGTCAGAGCCTCCAGCTCACTGTCATAACCACAGACTGGCAAAGCGGTTAGCGTCACAGACTCCTGGCTTTGGAGGTCTGGGTTTTATTCCCATCAGAGCCATTTTTATATTTGTGGCAATTTTCTGCCCTGAGCTGACCAAGAGTTGAATTTGCTACAAGCTCAGTTGGGAAGACTAGGACCACACAGTTGAGTTTCATCCTCATAACGCATGTCTCTGAGAGAGCTTTCAGATTTCCTGATCAACACTGCAGGTGTCTGTATCTCTTGGGCCCTGGTTGACACTAGTGTATATTTTGAAAGTAAGCATAAAGAACAGTCCTGTCATGCAGTCTCACACCAGAATGGAAATCTGTTGCATCACAATCCTTACCCTCATTGATCAGCATTGAAAAGAAAGAAAAACAAAAGCAAAAACAAGAAACAGAACAGCAAAAGAAAAAAAAAGACTTTAAAGTCATGTTGTTGCTAGCCCAGCCAACCACAAAAGGCCACATCAGGTATGCGGACTGGCAAACAAGACTTTTTTTTTTTTTTTAAGATTTGTGAGTGGACAAATTCACTCCTGTAACAGTAGGTCAGATGACGGCTGGCGCCTCTTGCATCATTTTGACACAAATGGTACGCCACAGCTTAGCTTGCTACTGTGTACCCAGGCGACGTGGCATAAGCACTTCAACCCACACAATTTGATCGACAGCACTTGCCAAACAGAATTGGTTGAAGCTCAAATCTGACCCGATTGACAGGATTTTTTTTTTTTGGTTATTGTCGAAAGGTAAAGCTTATAGTTTGTAACATTTTGAAACTCCCCCCCCCCCCCCCCCCCACCCACCCCCTCCTTTTTTTTTTTTTTTTTTTTGGCCTCTGAGAGCTTGAAAGGAACAGCTGATGCCATGGACAGCAGCTGAAGGAAGAGTGATTTGCCCCTGATATGCTGTCCTGCTGCAGTCAACCATGAGGCCAGGTTGCTGCCCCCCTTACCCCCTTTCCTCCCTTCCATCCCTTTGCTGACACACACACACACACACACACACACAATCCACAAAGCATTGTTGGATGGAGGTGGAGATAGTCGATAAACCATTTGCAGCACCACATGCTAAACCACTTTCAACACTAGTGTTGGTTAGATGGATGGAGAGATAGTTGCTAAACCACTTTCAACACTAGTGTTGGTTAGAAAGGAGGTGGAGATGGTTGCTAAACAACTTGCAACACTATTGTTGGTTGGATGGACGTGGATGAAGTTGCTAAACCACTTGCAGCACTATTGTTGGTTAGAAGGGACGTGGAAATAGTTGCTAAACAACTTGCAACACTATTGTTGGTTGGATGGACGTGGATGAAGTTGCTGAACCACTTGCAACACTATTGTTGGTTAGATGGATGGGGAGATAGTTGCTAAACCACTTGCAATGCCACATGCATATCCCTACTCTGACGGCACCATCCACCCGTCTCCCACATACACAAAGAGAGGGAATGTATTTGAGTGGAGTGGGGAGTGAGGTGCGGGGGGGGGGGGGGGGGGGGGGGGGGGGGGGGGGGGGGGGGGGGGGTGGTCTAACAAGAGCAAAATAGAAAGGAGGAATTTACTGCTGTGAATTTTCAAGGATTTAATTTCAAGGTTCCTCAGCACATGGGACCCCCCACACGCTGCGCTGTCCTTGAAGCATGTGATAGTGATAAAAAAAAAAAAAAAAATCATTTCAAACATTTTGAAATATCCTCCCACCCCACCCCAAACGCTTCCCCAAAGATGGTTCTTTTTGTTTCACATATCAAAATGATTCTCTCCGGCACTTTGTCTTCCCCTTCCCACCATGCTCACAAAGGTACCATGATGATTAGTCAAATGGATTTTTCTCTCACAGTTTCTCCCCTCCCCCTCCCCCCTCCCTGTTCTCACCTTGCTACAGAGTTACCATGATTATTTTACATGTCAGAATGGATATTTCTCATTCCACTCACAGATAAATTTTTGTGACAAAGAAGTTGCGCATCAGGCAGATACCTATCAAAGTGGAGTGTTCTTTCTATGGAACAGGTCTTTGCTGGACCTAACGCCAAGGATTTTCAGCAGAATGCCGCCATGAGTTGTTTAACACATGTGCTGAGTGCACACAGAATGCAGGTCCTAGCTTAGCTTTCTCCTTCAGTCTGAAAAATGACTGCCACTGTGACCCAAGTGGGGCTACAAGAGGGATAAAGGAGGGGGGCAAGGTTGTGTCATGACAGTCATAACAGGCAATCTTATGGAGTCAAACTTCAGGACCCAGGGATGAAGGGGGGTGGGTGTAGAGTGAAAGGGGGAAGTTTGACTGAAAGCCTGTCTAAACCCCTTCTGTTTTGGTTGTGAAACGTGGCGTTAAAAAAAAAACAAAAAAACACACATTTCCATGCATGTAACTGCAAACATCCACATAATATTGTTTGAGCTTTATCCTGCAATATTTTACCACTCCCATTTCAAAATGACACCCTCCCCTCCCCCTAACCCCAATGCCCACCTTTCCTTTTAAACAAAATTAGGAAATTCTGGATTTGTTCATTTAATTTGGGATTTCAGGAATGATGTCTAAATCTGGGAAATTCCAGAAAAAATTCTGGAGGCTTGGCACCTTTATAGCCTGTGTTTGTATGTGCCTCTGTGTGTGTGTGTGTGTGTGTGTAGAAGGGGAGGAAGGCGGAATAACTCCCTAGCTTGAACTTAATCTCATTCATGTTCACATGGCTCTCTTATCCACTTGGATGCTATTTAGGAAATGTATCGGTCTAAATGGATCAAATCCCATTTTTTCATTCTAAACTAACTGTACTCAAAAACAAACGTAAAACATATGCATGGAAATAATTCATTCTTGCATCAGAAACGATCTGTACTGCACCATCCAAAACCCCATGTCCTGCTGGCAGTCTAGAGGTATGCTCCAGTGGCAACAGCTCAGAATGATAGATAGTGCGGGCGTCGCCTGCGACTGTCAAACACACACGCTCGCGCTCGCTCAGACACCACTTCACATGTGGTGTACACCAACTACTGCCACTTCACACACACACACACACACACAGGCACACACACACACACACAGACACACACACACACACACACACACACACACACACACACACACAGTGTGCACACTCTCTCTCTCTCTCTCTCTCAGTGCACTGCAGCAGTAAATGTAAGTGCATGAGGATGGCAAACCATCTTGACCTGACAGCGGTGCCAAGCAAACCTCATCATAATCATGCCCACTGTAAGGGGACCGTACCACCCACATCACAATTCCCCAACAAGAACATGCCAGCACAATACAATATCTATATACACATTGACCTCGGCCACCAAGAATGCAGACAGCATCCACCAAGCCACTGGCATTCTGTGAGAGCTAACATTGTCGCAAATAAAAGGCTGCAAGTAGCTGACAAGAGAGTCGTATTTGCTGATGGAAACAAAAATTATGTCAGGAATACAATAACAACAACAACTATCTCAGTCTTGGCATCCCCATAACCGAATTGTCATTTTCAAAACCTTTCAGTTTGACATGCTGTTTGTCTGTAATCTGTAAAGCTGTAAGTTTTGATTTGGGGTGACTGAATGCAGAAAAAAAAAAAAATTATATATTGAAATTATTCATGACATGCATATGTTTTCAGTTTCTCTTCTCCCCTCCCCCCCCCCCCCCCCCCCCCCCCCCCCCCCCCACCACCACCATGATCACTGCAATGCGGATAGATAACAAACAAGTAGAAACATAAAATGAACAAAAAGCAGAAAAAAAAATGTCATGCTGATTGTTTGTGAAGAAGAGAGTTGGTTTGGTTTCTTCAACAGATACCTTTTTTTTCAAAAAAAAAATATTATTATTATGCACTATACCTGATTATATGTAATATGCTAAACATGCATCTGACGTTTTTTTTTTATGATTAAAAAAAAAGCTTTGACTAAAACTGCACAGGAGCTGTACATTCCAGATCTGACACAGACATACACATTTGATGCTTTCTGTGTGTACATTGAAAGAAGACGGTTTGATGACATTATCGTTATTTCTTGAAAATCATGACAAGAAGCATCATAATGAATAACAAGATGAGCGGAATGATTCGCTCTGAAAGACAGTGACTTGATGGGAATATTATTCAACAATGTTACACGCCTGTGAGAACAATCAGGGGAAAAAAAAAAAAAAAAAAAAAAACCACCAACTTTGCATAAGCTTTTCTCCATCATCAAACAAAACCGTACACATGGCAGAGAAAATCATTATGACATATGCATGAGTTGTCAAAGAGATCACTTAGCATTGGCATCATTGATGCAAGGCTTTAACGTGCAAATGCAAACATACACTTGGAACAAGCCACAGAGGAAAACATGTTCAGGATGTCTTTTATCATCACAACAATGAATAACAATAACTGAAAAAAAAAAAAAAAAAACCCAGCAAACAAACATAACAATAAATTAGGAAATAACATAGATATGCATACCTATACTTTCATATTGTAACCCATGGCCAAACCTTTGAAACGAACCAACTTGAAACATTTGTCGTTGCTGCAATTGGACAAATGGTGCCCATTTTGTTCATCTTAGCAGCAAAAAAAAAAAAACAGTTTGGTGGGGAAAAAAAATTCGATAAGAAAAAACAAAAACAAGGGATCACAAGAAAGACCTACCAAAAATGCCATGATGATGGTTGACCATCTATGTATGCCGCAGGAGTATGAGTACACATACAGTGCGCGTCTGTGAATATATGTGTATATGAACAAAAACTTTTGTTTCTTTGTTCGTTTGTCCTCTTTGTCTTTTTTTTCAGTTTATTTGCATCTCGTTGCAAGAATGTGTTTATGCATGCTGGGTATGGGTAAGTGAGGGTGGGGGTGGGTGAGGATGTGGAGTGGAGGGGGAGAGAGAGAGAGAGAGTGTGTGTGTCTGTGAGGGGTGGGGCTGTGAGTAGGGGGTTGGCTGACTTACTAAGCCATCATTGAATTAGTGAATAACTTACCATGCCAAGATACATACCAGATCAGCCAACTGGATAAAAAAAAACTACACATTCATAGTTCTAGATACATCAAAACAGGCTTACACAAGAAATGCTTTGAAGGTTCTCAACAAGAAATGATACTGGTAAACTCTTTAAAGGAATAAATGGTTTGAATACTATGTTTTAAGACGACAGTCATTGAAAAGACAGGCAGGGTAATAATGCCAACAGAGGACAGCAAAGGAACAAAAGAAGAAACTCGATTATCATGCACCCCTCATGGTTAAAAAAAAAAATCTCTCAAAATACAAATATCATGCACCCCTCATAGTTAAAAAAAAAATTCTGTCAAAATACAAACATCATGCACCCCTCATAGTTAAAAAAAAAAATTCTGTCAAAATACAAATATCATGCACCCCTCATAGTTAAAAAAAAAATTCTGTCAAAATACAAATGAGCACACAATGCAGGGCACACACACACACACACACACACACACACACACACATCGCCTTTTCTCACTAGCCCAAGTCTCTGTACCCCTTTCACTCATCCAGTTGTTTTAATGATTCATACGCAGCTTTCGGTATTCTGCCGTCTTCCATTTCCAACAATCTGAACCAGTATCTAACAGCTTTTATATCTGTCACCGCATATAAATCATTGCATCGAGTGTTTTCTGGCCCACTGCTAGGAGTTTCTTACATGCACAGGTATGTTGTACCCTTTAGACTCTGAATATGATGTGATATCAAAATGGAGAATGTTAGCGCAAATCAGAGTGCCATTCATTAACAATTTGCATTTTGTTTTATTTAACGTTGCAAACCCACTGAATCAAAATCGTGAAATCAAACAAATGTGTCTTCTTTTTTCAGACATCACAAACTACTGAAGAAGGAGAACAAAAATTGAATAAATAGATGGGGACGAAAATGTACCCCCCAGCCAGAATGATGCAGGAGTCTGTCATCACTTTGACTGTGCTGTCCAGGAAGTATTGCTGTTCTTTTTTCTTCTTCTTCTTTTTATGCATTGCTTGTATTATTTGAAGGGGACATATTTGACATTCTGTTTTGCTCTGTGCATTGATTGAATAGGTGCTATTTTGCACTCAGTTTCGCATGTTCCTTTGCATTTCGGATCAATCAAATGCAACAAAATTTTTTTTTTTCCGTTGTTTTTGTTTTGTTTTGTTTTGTTTTTTTTTTTTTCAAAGCCACAAGGGCAAACAGAAACAGCAGAAAGGACGGCTAGTTCCACTCGGAACAGTGTCTGTACAGTCTGGCTGGCTGCTTTCCAGATTAAGAGAAAAAAAAAAATGCTGACAAGCCAAGAGTGATGCTGATAGAAAAGGGGAAAAAAAATTTATTAAACAAAAAAATTCCAGAAGACAGGTGCACAATCTGTACTACGAGAGTTCCAGCCATCTCCAAGGAAGGGAAGGTGAAAGGAGGAGAATGAGGGAAGAGAGAGACGGGGTCAGAGGAAGGGGGGAAAGGGAGAAGGGAGTGGGGGGGAGGTTGGTCGAAGGGGGGGGGGGGGGGGGGGGGGGGGGGGGGGGGGCGGAATGAGAGCACAAGAGATGGGGGAAGTAATGCTTCATTATTCTGATACACCGCAAAGTATCTCTTTCACATTTCAAAATGGATGGGTAGATTGTGTGCAGGGGGATGGGAAGGAGTGGGGTAGGGTGAGAAGACAGGAGAGTGGGGGGGGGGGGGGGGGGATAAGAAAAGGGATGCTGCTCCTTTTTCGCACACGTCACAGTCCACATAACTCAAGATTGTCAATGATCTTCACTCTTTGCAAGATTTCTGGCCTCCAGGATTTGTCTCGTGATGTACAGATCCCCCAGCTGTGGAAGACATTTTGCCTTAAAAACAAACAGAAGATGCCATAAACTGATTCCGCTGCTGAGGACATGTCAACCAGAAAAGAAGGAACTACCATGATAGGAGTTTTTACAGGCAAACTGGCAACGGCAAAGGGAAACACAAAAGACAAACAAGAAAAAAGGCCAAAATATGAATTTAACAGAGGGGGAAGTTTGAAAAAAAAGGTCAAACAACACATCAGACATTACATTAGAAAAGAAAATCCAAAATATCAAAATGGTAATCAGCCAACGGAAAACCTTCCTCAAATGGCGGCTGTGCAGAAAATGCATGAAACTCTCACTAAATGTGAATCAGATTTTTAACAAAGGGGAAAACAGGTTAAAAGAGTATCAAAGCTTCTTGTAAATGACAAAAAAAATACACAGCGGCACCTGTCATTCTACTTTTTTTTTTTCAACAACAATGATTACATTAAACGTAATAAAATTGTTGGATTGAATACTGCTTTATCTGATTAGAAATGGAAAGAAAAAAAAAAAAGACCGTGTGAGCACAAAGTTTTAAGAGAACGCTCATAAATTCTGATTTTTGATTCTGTGTACAGATGAAGTATTCCTTCTGTTTGTCAGTCAAACAAGCTTCTGGCAGATACGACTGTAGATACTTCCACCCACTCTCCCACACAGGAAATGAAATGTCATAACGTACAATTTTCATTCAATGGCAAGTTATATAACAGAGATCAACAACAACAACAACAAATCGGGTACAGAAAGGAATCAGATGAGCTCACTATATGGAAAAAAAAAAAAAGTCCGTAAAAGTTCATTGTGTGCAAGAAGAAAATAGAAAAAGCACTGTGAAATATTCAGTTAGCATTTGAAATGCCCCTGCATGATAATAAACAAAAACAAACAAACTAGAAAAAAAAAAAAAAAAAAAAAAACCCACACCAGCCAGTTCTGCAATACTGAATTCAAGAAAAAGATTTCTGAATTATTGTCTTTGTATATTGTTAACATTTCTGCTGGCTTGGGTTTTCTGAATAGCTACCCTATGAATTGTGCTTCTGTTCTGTAATTATTCAATTAAAAAAAAAAAAAAAAAAAACAACAAACAAACAAAAAAAAAAAAAAAAAAAAAGAAAGAAAAACAAACATGCATGAATGCTAGCAAAAAGAGCAAATTAGCACCAACTGGACTACTTCCCAGTCAGTTCTTTCATAACTGCCACCACACACATGCAAAAACAGTTGTGGCACACCCTCTATAATTTGCAAGCAGTCTGCGCCACAAAAATAGAGTAGCCTGGTTTTCCTGCCTTGCCATTGTTCTGCCGTATTCGGATCCTGATCTTCTTATGTAACTGAACAATCATAACAAGATCATAGATAACACAGAGCAGACACTACTGGCAGCCCCCCCCCCCCCCCCCCCCCCCCCCCCCCCCCCCCCCCCCCCCCCCCAAATCCCCTCCCTACTTTCTACCACTCCTACCCTACCCCCAACTCACCCTTCCCTTTCCCCTCATTCCTGTCTTCTTTTGTTACAAAAAAAATTCCCCCCTCTCCTCCCCTCCATTTTCCACCCCTCCTTTTTCCACCCACCACCACTTCCCTCTCCCCACTCCCTTGCTCACACACACACACACACACACACACACACACAACTTCTTTCCTGTTGTTACGTGAGCATTGTCATCTAATCTATCTTCTATGGCTGTGTGTACGCTGATGAAGCAAATCCCCATGACCCTTTAAAACAAAGATTCATGCAGCAAAGATTATTTGCATCACTTGTAATACTTCCGTTATTTGGTGGGGTTGAGTTTTGGTCCGGTCTGTTGGAAAATGCTTTTTTCAAAATATACAAACATATGGTCTGTTGGAAAATGCTTAAAACTGTTGGAAAATGCTTAAAAAGCAAACAAACAAACAAACAAAAACACAAATTTCAAAATTTTGGTAAGTGCTCAATCATGCATCACGTGTGAAATCACTATACAGCCATACACCACGACAGAAATTTATGGCCAAACTCTGATAAAGGTACGACATAGATTTAAAAAAAAAAAAAACAAACAGTAATGAATGAATGAATATTATGAATTTGAAATAATAATGTCTCAAACCCATTTGAAGTCATGATCAAACATCATCAGAAAGTTCTATAAATTACAACACACTGACAAACACTTGATTGTTTCTTTTTTGTGTTTGGTGATTTTTTTTTTTTCCTTTCTACCAAGATCAGTTTCTGTCTGAGAGCAAAATTACGCTAAACCTATACATATACTTCATGTCTTCAGAGGAGATTGTATTAGTTTTCACCTGTGTCTGTCTCTTTGTTTGTTTGTCTGTTGGTGTCGGCAATCTTACACATGCAAAACCTACAGAACTGATTTAAATGGAACTTGGTAGTAATATGGAAACAAAACCATGAAATCTTAATCCAAATCTAAAGACCCGATCCAGACTCCAGATATAAATACAATGCAAACACTTCAAGACCATCCCCCCCAACCCACCCCCCACCCCCCCCAAATCTTGATGTAAAGATTGAATGTAGCACAAGGATCGACCCATTAAAGTTTGGTGTGGGATTCTTGGGGTGAATCCTGAACAAGTTCAACCTTAGTGCAGTTTACCACACACCCTAGTGTCCGTCTAGTCTGAATTATTTTCAAATTACATTAGTTAAAAAAAAAAAAAGAAAGAATTCAGAAAAACAAACAAATAAAAATGCACAAACTACTTTCCCAGGGGAAACAGAAGATAACAGAAACTGAAAGTTCTAAGCAAAGATGCATGGTGAGGTTGGGGACAAAGTGGAGTTACAAAAAAAAAAAAAAAAAAAAAAGACTTTTGCGCTGGAATGCTAACAATGAAAAGATGTGGTCGATTCATAACAGTTCCTCAGATCACATCAACTGGCAGCAACAACAAATACAACTTTCATGACTCTGACAAAAATCTTGATAACAATCGGAAAATGGACTCTTTCCTTTTTTTTTAATTTTTTTTTTTTTATCAAATTGTGGAGAAACACAGCAATTACGTAACAGTGCCTGTGCATGATTCCGCCAAAGACCATGTGATCTTTATAACAAATCCTTCATGGACTCTTGCTTTTTTCAAATTGTGGAATAATAACACGGCAATAATGCAACAGTTCAAAAACAACTTAAACATCCAATATAACAAACAGAATAGCTTTCGAAATTGGTTTAATATGCCACAAATTCAAAATTCAATGTAAATAACTCAATATGAAATTCCATGATCATTGTATATCAACATGTTTGATAAAAATGTTAAAAGCTTAACAGCCTTGGCAGCAAGAGACCATGGCACACAGTGTCTGTAGAGTTTGAAAATATACACATTTTGTGACAAGTATCAAAGAGAAAATTGATAATGAATATGACATTCAGACAGGTCTGGATGCACGAAAATGACCAAACAAAAAATAACCCCAAAAATATTTATTTTCAAGCTGCTGAGTGTTTCCTACTTAAAAGGAAAAAAAATGGTTGGAGGATGAGAATGATGATGATGCTTTGTAGTTCCAATTCCATCCTAGTCTAAAGCTGATGACAAAGCTTAATTCTATGCTGATGACAAAGTTAATTCTATGCTTCTTTTCATAACAATGCCTCAACATCAATCAGGCCTGAGAAATACAGACACCTGAAGTGTTGTCTGGAAACTTGAAAAGCATACTGAAATTTAAAGTATCAAAATGCATGCATTCAAATTTCAGGGCATGAAACTCAACTGTGTGGTTAATTGGCACACAGAAAAGTTGAGCAGGTCCTAGCCAGGAATGAAAGACCCTGAAAAAAAAAAAAAGCCTCTAACTGGATTTGAACTCACAAGCATACGCGTCAACAACCCACACACACTGACCCCTGCACTTTGTCATCAGCATGGGGCTTAGTAAGTGGTGCCCTGTATTTGGAGCGAAACAGGCCCCTCTGAACACGAAGTGAGAGGGATGGAACAAACAAGGGTGTGGTCTGAAGGAGTAATGCTCCTGAAAACGCCAAATGGCACAGACTTGTGACAGAAGATGAGACTGCATGTAAAAAAAAAAAAAAAATAAACAAAAAATCAAACAAGAATATTTACTTAGATTTTTTTAAAAAATCTTAATAGGCAAAAAAAAAAAAGTCTGACATGAAATTCAAGAATATAAATTATGTCTATGTTACATTAAAAAAAAAAAAAAAAAAAAAAAAACCTAAAACTCGCAGTGCAAGCAAGCATACATCAAGTACAAATCCCTGAAAAGCCCTGAGGTGTTAGCAACAGCCTGAACAGGAGAACACACACACACACACACACACACACACACACACACACACACACACAACATATCTGTACAGAAAAATGATCAACTGCATTGACAGTCACAGATAATTAACATGACATCAGCAGTTAGCATTAACATAGTCTACAAGATAATGATTTCAGTTTCATTACATTTCTAAATGATTCACACCTTGATTTCGTAAGTTCATTATTAAAACTAATGCCAATTTGATTTGAAACCAACCCAAAAGAAACGATCTGTTGGTTGCCTTTTAAAATTTCTGAAAGAAAATAAAATATTTACTTATAAATAATTTAGTCCTGATGAGTGACGAAATAAAATGGGACTATTAATCATCATGCTGCATGATGCACTTTAGCAATCTGACAAACAACGAATCTACAGACTGGGGAAAGAAAAAACAGAATAAGAATTGATGTACTACCACAAGCAAAAAGCATTAGCTGATTTAGTAGTGATTACATCTTGTATACACTTGCCCACTCTATTCTTTTAATTACACTTGCCGACTGTCTTAAATGTATGATGTGCAATACATCCATATGTCAAACCTGGTGTTTGATGGCATGAGCACATCATCTTTATAGAGCTCCTGCAAAAGGTGGATCACGGGACCGATCACGACTGGCACTGAATTCTCTGATCTCTCTCCTCATTTCATCATGCATTTCAAAGAAATCGGTGATTCCTAACTTCTGCCATGTAACAACAGACATGGATACAGACGGCATTCCCTCCCCAAAAGTTCCAAATGGGTCAAACGCATAGGGATCCTCGAATCTGTCAGAAGATTTGACAGTTTCATGTACAGCATCAAAACTGTCGGTCAGAAGATCAGGGTCTTCACTTACGTCTACCATTGTCGGAAGGGTTGATCTGTGCGGCTGGCCAACGTCACTGTCCTTGCTGTATGTGTGGCTGAATAGTCTGCTCTCTCTGTCTGCTTTTTGTACCAGTTTGACGTTGTCTGTTGTCACCGTTTCTCGCAGTTGGTTGTCCAGCTCGGCCACAAGAAGCTTGATGTAATCGTAGGGGAGCACACGACAGCGCCTTCATCCAGGACTCCATATCTTCCTGTGAATCTGCACTGAGAATGTAGCTGCGCAAGCCAGAGCCTGGGAAGTTTATCTGGAATGCATAGTTGTCGACATGCTCGCACTCGGCCACTTCGATAGCGCAGCCCTCTAGCACTACCACTCCTGCTGGTTCTCTGTCTCCCCGTTTCTCGTAATAGAACAGCAAGTTCCCTCGCAGAACAAACCAGCGTCTCTGGAAGCCCTTGTTGAGGTCCCCTCGTTTTTTAGCATGTAGCCCTCTTTGTCCGGAAAGCCTCCAGAGGTGCCGAACCGCATCAGTCCTTTAGCGTTGAGGATCTTCATGGCTGGGGTTTGGGAGGGGTCATAACATTAACAAGTACCACTCTGTCCCCCGCTTCTCTTCCTCATCACTTCCCAACTGCCGCATGTACTTTCATGTCAAATGTCGGACAGCGTAAACTGGGCACTCTATGAACATACCTCTATTATAGTCTGCTAGCTCAGCGCTGATCTTAAAACGAAACTCGAAAGCGTCAACAACACGGAAATGAGTTCCGTCAACGATGTCACGTTGCGATCCAACGAAGCATTCGTCTATTGGCTGAGTGGAGACCCTACAGTGTGGAGAGCACACACTTTAACTGTTTTGTCTTATTTAGACATCGTCAGCGAGATGAATGCGGCGCATCAAAGAACGGCGATCAGCCGACCAGGACTTGCTGTTGTCAGCTCTTTCGATAGTAGTCATGGGGAATGGGGTGGGGAGAGGGAAGGAAGTGACTTGTTGGTATATTTTCTACCTTCATGAAAAAGAGCGTCAGTGATGTTTTAATGAGGGGAAAAAAGGAACAGAAAGAAAGAAGATAACGAAAGCTTTACCTGGATTCATCATTTGTATACTAGGTATACCTGCAAAACAGCATAAAAACAATTTACTCTGGCTCAGGAAATAAGAAAACTTGTCAGAGGTTATACGAAGACTGGCCAAACACTGTATGTTTCCTGTAAATAGATACGATCAGTCACATGACCCACATCATGTGATTTTGTGTCAGGAGGAGCGGGCAGACGACATTTGTGAGTTCAGTTTTAGGACTTTTTAGCTCAAGAGAACATGGAGCTGACAGCGTCTTACCGCGTTGTCTGCTTTTTCGTCGTCCTCCTCTCTTTAGTAAGAGGAAAACCTGTTGTCACAAGGTCGACAGTGACGTTGAAGTACAATGCTGCAAGCAACAAATTGACGTCTGAAGCAAATTACCAAGGACCTGTGGTTGCAGAAGCCATCTTTGACAACAAAATCAACGAAACGGGGTGAGATTTTACGAGGGGCGCCAGACGCACAGCGCGTGACTTTTTCAGTCATGTGCCAGTTTGAGACACAGTATGTAATTTCATTGTGGAGTTCATAATTTCAATGTGCTTTAATTCATTTCAGGTGTAATTACCAATTCATTTACTAATGGTATTAACTGAAGGATGTTTACCAAGGCAAAACTGGATTAGTGGAAAGGAAGAACTGACATTCAGTGAAGTTAAACATAAGTTTCTCTATGCACACTAGGCACTGTTTTTTGCAGCTCAGCAAAAGCTATTTACCTCCACACTCCAACAGCTTAATTTTAGTCTACTCAACATGATGAACAGTTGTCACATCATGGTAAAAAACACTCCAATATATCTGAATTTCATAGATGTAGGGAACAAGTAAGTCAGTTCTTGGAATATTTGTGAAACCAGAACTGTGTGAAATGAACATTCTTTTAATCCTTAAGCAGCAGTTTGAAAAAGGACTGTTGAATTCAAATGTCACATATTTCACCACAATTCACCTAGACAAAAAGAAAAAAATTATATATATATCCATATATATATACACACACACACACACACATACATACAGAAGGGGCGTAAAAAGCCTAAAGAGGCTAAGTAGTTGTTGACACAATGCCCCTGATCCTGATCCTGAAAGTTGAAAGACAGAAAATGGTGAGTCAACGGTCAGGCAGACATGCTTATCCTTGACTTTGCGAAAACATTTGATAAAGTAAACCACAGCCTCTTACTCCATTCCATAAACTCCATGACTTCGGCATCAAGGGCAATATCCACAGATGGATCCAGAGCTTTTCATCAAACAGGCGCCAAGCTGTTGTTGTTGATGGGCAGAAAGCGGAGTTTTTCAGTGTCAAGTCTGGAGTACCACAGGGCTCAGTTTTAGGACCATGCCTATCCTTGGTCTATATAAATGACCTCCCCAAGAAGCTAAAGTCAAAAGAATGAATCTTTGCTGACGACACAGCTATCTACTCCACCGTAACAGGAACAGACGATCTACACCAGCTTCAGGAAGACCTTCGAAACCTGGAAGTATGGAGAAGAAATGGGACATGGTTTTTCACACAGACAAATGTACCACTCTCCCAGTCAAAAGAAATGAACACCCTGTTCTTAGTGAATACACTCCATGGCCACACCCTAGCAGTCAGCAAAATACGCACGAGTCGCCCTCGAAGCAAACATGGAATGGGACAAACACATGGACAACATAGTGGCAAAGGCAGGACGCACCCTGGGATTCCTCCGTTGAAACCTTGATAGCCTCTATTAGGCTCAGAGAGAAAGCGTATCTTGTTTTTGTGCCACCGCTCCTGGAATATGCTTGCTCAATCTGGGACCCCTACCTTGATGGTGAGTGACATAAACAAGATAGAAGCCATACAAAGGAGAGCAGCAGATTTGTCACCAACTGCTACCACAGAACAACATCTCTACATGGCCATCTCTACAGCGATGAAGACAGGCAGCACGACTTGCCATGCTGTATAAAATACATCATGACCTGGCTCAAATCAATAAAAACCAAGCTGATACCTCTTCCCAGAGCGAAACCGCAGAGGACATATAACCAGCAGTTCCAACATATCTCGTCCCAGGGTGCCAACAGACACAGGCATTTCTCATTTCTGCCACGCACCATTCAGGAATTGGACCAGTTGCCACAGTGCATTGTCAGCACCGAATCCCTGGAAACATTCAGGATGAAAATTAATAACCACCTAAAACTAGTAAAAGACACTGTCCTGGATGGTCTCGCAAGGGGCCGCCAGCAAAAACTGTTATCTAGTACAGGGTGGGGAAGAGGGGAGGGTGAGGGCAGGGGAGGTAAATACATAAGATTTAGTCCTAAGGGCTCTGCCTGGCTCACCTGGGTCATTCTGGGGATGAACTCAGGGGGGGAGGGGGGGGGGGGGGGGGGGGGATGAGATGAAATGGCGAGCAAATCTCTGGTAGAAATTAAGGAAGGAAGAGAGGGGAGGAAGGAAGGAAGGGAAGGAAAAATAATGAAATAGGGAAAGTTTCACAAGGCAGAAATCTGGAGTGGATCCTATGAGAGGGGATTCACAATAGCAAAAGACTGAGTGGGTGTCTTGGTGGCAGCAGGACAGGCTATGTGTGTAGAGGGATCTTGTGAGAGGAGACCTCACTGAGGACTGGATGTGTCTTGGTGGCAGCAAGACTGGCAATGCTAGTGAAATTTTCTTTTTTTTTTTAAACACTTAACGCTGACCCGTGGGTCCCCTTCTTGATATAGCGACAAAAGATTCAGAATGTTGATTGTGGTCGTTCTATGGAAGAAGAAGAACAGTACCTTCCTTCTTTTTTTTCTTACTTTATTTTATTTATTTATTTTTTTTTTTTGGTTAATCCTTCACACAATGTTCCAGCTTCAGCAGGGTGTGTTGATCATACTTGAGATGTAAATGAATTTTATATAGGTTACCACAACAAGGGTACCAAAAAAAAAAAAAAGATCTTGTGGAACAGCTTATTCTCAATCTCAAGCTACCAGTTACAGGTTAGCTAACCAATTGTTTTTTCTCAGTGTGCTTTTTTTTTTTTTAATTTAGTTTATTTTTGTATTGTGTTTTCATGAGTTACCATCAAGTAGATTTAAAAGAGTTGCCATTTTATGGGCAACTAAAGGAAAGGGTAAATCTGCAAGCTTACCCTTAGCTTTCCACAGCCTTTTCCCGAGTTAAGGTTACAAAAGGAAATGGGCATTACTGTGAGTGAATACCATCCCTTTGCTTTACTCTCAAATGGTTGAATTTTCTGTGTGTGTGAAACTCAGAAAAGTGGACCATTTAAGAATAAACCAAAGGGTTGGTGCTCAGTCACGATGATGCCAGGAAATACTTGGAAGGAAAAAGTAACCATCTGTAGCAAGACAGATGTATGGTGGTTTCAGTGTTGGTGCAGTGTATTTTCCCTTGAAGCCAGTCGCACAGTATAGTCTCGCGCAGTCCACCATGAATTTTTGCCATGGAATGTACAATAACAAGTGATTTCTTTTAAAGTTGAACTCCCTCTGCCAGATGGTTCATTGGAAAGCCAACAGTTTCCAAAGCCTGTGCCCATCATGTGAAGTCCTGTGTTGTGCTTCAGGAGCAAACTTCTCACTGCTGCTGTGCAGGGCATGTTCTGCTGATCAGGTGTCACACAGTGTAGGACAGTTTCCAGCTTCATCAGCCTCGCCCTGTTTGTTACAGGCTATCGGTCATCTGCAGGTCGAAAAGCAGATTCAGGGGGTTATAACTGAAGATGAATTTATTTCATTTTCAATTCTATTCTTAAGAACAAAAACATTTTCACAAGAGACTGCCTCAGCATCCCCCCACCAGCTGCTTCTACTGCTCTTCTCTTTTCTTTTTTTCCACAGTATCAGTGATTTGTCATTGAAGCTGATCTGTCTTTCTCCAGATGGTCCTACCTGCAAGTGAAGACAGTGGAGGTCGCCCCCGAGTATGTCCAGGCCTACGCCGCGGGTGTGGCAGAAGGGAGCATCACAAAGAACTTGACGGCCATGCACTGGACCAACACGATGGCATGGTTCTGCCCAAGCCGTACAGCAAGTTCTGTAGCAAGCTGTCCGCCTTCCTCACCGCCAACCTGCAGTGGATGAAGGGGAAGATCGCCCAGGACAAAGCCGGGAACCTGCATCTGCCCTATTGGCATCATGTGAGGGTTTGACATGGAAATCTGTCTCTGTCTCACTCTCTATCTCTGTCTTTCTCTCTCTCTTTCCTTTCTCAGTTGCTTGATAGAGACAGACACTGAGACAGACGTGTATAGTCTCTCATTCTCTCTCTGTCTCTCTCTCTGTCTGTCTGTCTCTGTCTCTGTCTCTCTCTCTCTCTCTCTCTCTCTCTCTCTCTTTTTCTCAGTCGCTTGATAGATAGATAGGGAGAGACAGACACTGAGACAGACCGATATGTATCTTCTCTGTCATCAGTATTGTATAACAGGAAATACCTTACAACTGATAACATCTTTCCTAGAAGACCGTCAACAAATCGTTTGTGTCACCAACAACTTATCAGAGAAGCTACCTATCCAACATGGCGTACCTCAGGGTTCTGTGTTAGGTCCGTTGCTGTTCTCGGTTTATATAAATGATCTCCCTCTTTATAAGTTTATATTGAGGATTCATTCATGAACTCTTTTGTGATGATACCACTGTCCGTACAAGTAACACCAGCTTGGAAGCTGTTTTCACTTTATTACAGAAGAATGCTAATATCTTAAGTAATTGGTGCAATGTGAATCACATGTCATTGAATCCTAACAAAACAAAAATAATGCTGATAACAAGGCAGAGAAGACAAAACATAACCACACAGCCTCCATCTGTTTTTATCAATAATCAGGAAATTGAAGTGGTGGATAGCCATCGAGTTCTAGGAGTATATGTTGATAATAATCTTTCTTGGTCTTATCACCTTCACAGTTTATGTAAATCAATATCCAGACAAAATTGTTCCTACACGCACATGTTCTCTCTTCAATCAATTATTGTTCAACACTATTTGATTCTGCTAGTGCTAATGCCATGAAACCTCTTACGAGTGTCTACAAAAGAGCGCTTAAAGCAGTCCTATTAAAATCATCTAGTCTTAGTGAAGGGGATTATACTAAAGCGGGGTTCTTCCATTAAAAGAAATGTTCGCGCTGTCAACAGATGTCTGCTAATGCAAAAAATTGCATCGGGTTTAGCACCTCAAACTCTTCAGTCTAAATTTAGCGTAAACCCTAGGGATTCAACCAAATTCCAGGTTCCCACACCTAGAATAGATCTATTTAAATCAGGCTTAACTTACTCAGGTAGCGTGGTTTGGAATTCACTTCCACTACATCTCCGATGTACTCAAATTACAGAATCCTTCAGGGAAAAACTAATTACACATTTCACAGCAGACCATTGCTATTAGGAACAAAATACACATACCAGGGCACACCCTCTGTTTTGCTGCATATTAAACTGATACGCCGTTTCCTTTCCACTGATGTTTTTAAAACCAGATAATGATAAATGAGAGATATGGTTACTATCGGTTTTATTAATGATTGAAATTATATCATGATGAATGACTGTTGTGGTCGCTGGTTTTATTGGTGCATTGTCATTAATTGATGATGTCTTAATACTTTGATTTCTTCAAGCACTAACTGCAAGGTGATAAATATGTGTCCGGATTACTGTTGATCATATTGATGTATTGCTCTTTATTCAAATTTATAGTAATGTTTAGCATGCGATATTTTGGATAGAAAAATGGAATTATCTCTCTCTCTCTCTCTCTCTCTCTCTCTCTCTCTCTCTCTCTCTCTCTCTCTCTCTCGTTATTTATGGCTGCGTTCCGATGGATTGTCGCTTAATTACTAATTATAGTCTTGGGTAGTGTATGAATGGTCAGGAAGAAAACAAAGAAGATGGATAATGGCATCTCTCTCTCTCTCTCTCTCTCTCTCTCTCTCTCTCTCTCACACACACACACACACACACACACACACACACACACACACACACACGCGCGCACATGCACGCATGCGCGCGCGCGCGCGCGCGCACACACACACACACACACACACACACACACATCATGAAAAATAAGTGTTATGATTATTGATGCTAGGCATTCATTGCTGCTTACTGATAACTGATTGTAGTACCGTTCGTTCTCGTTTTGCCTTATAACCACATAAAAATGTTGATATTATGGATGCATTGTAGTTGTCTAATTATTATCCTCAGCAATTTGTATGTATGTTTATTATTATTTTTTTTTTTTTTACAAAGGAATGCAACTCTCTCTCTCTCTCTCTCTCTCTCTCTCTCTCTCTCTCTCTCTCTCTCTCTCTCTCTCTCTCTCTCTCTCTCTCTCTTCCCTTCGATAAGAGGATCACTTATTCCATATTTGTGTGTGTTGACTCCTTTTCTTCTTTGTAATCTTTATTCTTTTTTGTTGTTTCAATCGTTTCTCTCTTTTTTTTTTTCCTTTTAAAGTCATCTACGCCTTAACTATAATGGGTGAACTTTTTAATGTTATGAAGGTATGTGTGTTTGTTAAAAGTTTTGTCTTAGTCGCTAGTCATACTTAGTCCCTTAACGGGGCAAGGGCCGGATGAAAAAAAAGCATGTGTTTGCTTATCTGTTACCCTTGGAAATAAAGATCATCATCATCATCATCAGTATAGTGTGGGTCTGTTCATATGTGGCTGACTAGCTTGTTTCAGAATGGTGTTTTTGTTGGTGACTTAGTGTGTATTATATAATGTTTGTATGTGGTGTGTCTACGTGTGTGTGAAAGTGTCTTGGTGTAAGAATTAGAGGTGGAGAAAAACTAGCACTGCCAATAAACAATGCTTCCACCATTTTGAAAATGACTTTTAACAAAGGTATGAAGGGGGGGGGTGGGACGTAAGGGGAGGAGACTGGGTATGGGAATAAAGACATTCACCAGTATGCCCATACGACAGAAAGTGGGATCAGTTGAACTCTGTCATATGGATAGAAGCGGAACAAGTAGTTTTGTCTAGTTCGTGTCAACCTTCAACTTGGGTGTGAGTCTCTGAAATCTTTGCTTCGGCAGTAATAGTCCATACATGATATTAAACAAAAACAATTACCATGTATAAAGTGGTTTTATTCTTACCACCACGCATGAAAATGAGCCAAGGGTGTTCTGAAGCTACCAATGAAGGGCAATATGAGAAATTAAAAAAAAAATGTTTTTTCATTTACTTGTGCAGAAAAGTGTTGTAAGCTAAACTTGGAGATGGGGCTTTTGCTGCTCTGACACATAGACCATCTACTGCTGTTTCAGTTTAAATGCTCGTGGAAACATATTTTGTTTTCAACCTTAACACATGAACTGAATTTCGCATTTTAAAGAAAAATGTCATTACATCCAGACCTCGGATGTAGACCCAAATTTCAAGTCATACTGGCACCTTTCAGTTTGTAAGATTTGATGGACATAGTTGCATTTATTCTTTTGAATTTGTGTTATAGATATGTTTTGATTTAAGCCTATGTATTGAAAGTGCTCTTCAGTCAAACATTAATGACTTTCTACAGCATGGTTCTGATTCTGTGGAAACACTTTGGGAAGGGATGGGGAGAATGGAGGTGGGGAGGCAGGGTTATTGTATGGTGCAGGCGCTGTCTTTAGTGTACCTATTGTCAAAATGACTGCGTGGTCATGGCAAAATTAACCCGTGTTCATCTCATTGAAAATACAATTAAAGTTAATGGAATTGTTTTTTTTTAACAAATGGGGAGAGTCTTATGTTGTTTTTTTTTTCCTTTTGCATAGCCTATAGTTTTTTTGTGTATAGTTTTCATTATTCATGATGATTGAAATGATAAATGAGTATCACCATCACAATTAGTTTATTTATTCCAGTATTAGACTATTGTTTAAGTGATGTTTTGCTACAATTTTAACGAGTGTTTTAAATGTAGCTTTTGCCAGCTCCCATGACAGGCAACGCCTGTAGATTGAGACCAATCAGTGATCACACTCTCCAGATCTTCTGTCAAGAGAAAGAATAAAACTTTGTTCTTGTTCATGGCTCTTTTGCTCCCCGCATGATTTTGAGCTCATATGAGACAAATTCACCAAGAGAAAAAAAGCACTAAGGAAGTCAGCTGATCACATGACTAATGTTATATTATGCTGAACTTTTTTTTATAGATCAGCATATTACTCCACGTCATTTAATCAACGCACTTCAACTAGGTGATCAGACATTGTTTAAGTCAAGTCAAGAGTATCAGATTACAAGTGGAAGCATGTCTGACTTAGAAACTGAAAACAGGCACAGACTTTGGTTGTGGCCAAGTCTGTTTAAAAACAGGAGTTTGTGGGATGTGCAGCATGTCCTTCACCTTTACTCTGATTGGGTGATCACCATCACTGCACAAGTGGCTCACCTGAAAAGCTGAGCATGTTCAGCTCTCCCACCCACACTAGGGTAGCACTAGCTCTTTCACTTGCCTTGAAACACGCCCTAGCCGAATGTCAGCAGAAGCAAGTAGGAGACTGAGTACAAGCAAGACGCACCTTGTGTGTCGTGAAGTTCACATGATGAGTAATAAAACCTTGCAGTTTTAGAGTAACAGTAATTTAAATTTTGAATTTGCCTCTGTTTGACTTTGTTTCATCTTACAGTTGTTAACCACATTTGGCGACATTGAATTGACTTGACATTTTTCTTTTCTTTTTTTTTTTTTTTTTTTTTTTTTGTAGGTGGAGCTGTTCTTGTATCAGGCAGCAGGATTGGCAGATAGTCTGGCAGGAGTGGATAAATCACCCAACATGGACATTGACCCTATGGGCTTTTAGTAAGTAGCTTGCTTTGACTGTGTGTGTGTTGTGTGTGTGTGTGAGTGTGCTGTATGTGTGTGGTTTGCAGACATGTTATTGTACTGTGTCCCAGCCTCCCCTCTTTTGTACACACACACACACACACACACACACACACACACACACACACACACACACACACGTAAAGACACACACACACACACATTCAATCGGGGCTCATTAGCTCGCTTGCTTACAGACGCATTCTCTCACAAGCACACATACACACACAAACATACATGCACACACACACACACACACACACACTCAGGGCTTGCTCACTCGCTTTCTCTCTCTCACACACACTCACACACTCACACACACACACACACACACACACACACACACACATATATGTACACGCACGCACTCGCTCAGACTCGCTCTCTGTCATGAGCTTTAATCTGAAAAAGCTCTTAGTTGTTGTTTGTTTAGTGGACCCAGCTTTATTCGAACAAAACAGATATAGACCTGGGAGTAGTTTGTGATTTTTTCCAAGTTTCCTGATGACCCATCATGAACTTACTTCACTCCAGAGATCCACTTTGGTTTGACCTTGTACCGGAAAGATTCCACTAGTTCATTGGCATACAAGTCCCTTGATGCTGAACTGTGTTCTAAGTCTCGATCCTACAAAAGAATTTTCACTGATGGTTCCAAATCTGAGGAGGGAGTTGCCTCTGCCGTGTTTTGTGCAGCAGATCCCCCTCAGAGATGTATCGTACACATTCCTACCAACAGCTCCATCTACACTGCTGAGCTGACAGCCTTGGTCTTGGCTCTTCAAATGATCTGCAGATGGAAGCATAAAACTTTGCTTATTTTATCAGACTCCCTTTCTACTTTGGAAGCCACTGGCGGCTGTAATGTCAAGCACCCTCAGCTGCTGAAAGTTTTCAAACTGTACACCTCTCTGAATACAGATTGATACAACATAGTTTTTGCTTGGGTTCCCAGCCATGTGGGCATTCGAGGCAGCAAGGTGGTTGATCAGCTTGCCAAGAGTGCCACATAGGAAAAGTTGAGAATGTTGTCTATTCCTCACACTGATTTCAAACCCGAAACACAGGCTCACGTCAGAGACCTGTGGCAAAGAGGAATGGAACTTGCAGATGGATAACAAACTATTCAAAATCTGTCCAGACCTGGAACAGTTTGTGTCATGTTCCAGAGACAGCCGTAAAGACAGAACAGTCTTGTGCCACTTGCACACAAGCCACTCGTTCATTTCATACCCATTGATATCTCTTAAAAGGTGAAGAAGCTTCATGGTGCATTCCATGTCGTGTTCCACTCACAGTGAAACATATTCTTTTGGATTGTTGGGACGTGCATGATGTAAGAGATAAACACTTTTTACAGCAGACTCCCATGAAAACCCTGTTCAGAGATGTCCCACCTGATGTGATCTTTAGAGTTTCAGAAAGAGATGAACATTTTTCATCTGTTCTAAGATTTTACAAAAGGAAGAGTTTAATGAAGTTTCTGGTACATTTTTAGAAGGTGTATTTTAAAGAGATGTGTGAAAGTCTTTTCTTTGTTTTTTGATGACTTGTGAGTTGATTTTAATGCGGTGACAGCCCTGATATGGCCCTTTGTGGTTGGTTGGGCTGTAAGCAACATTACCTTACCTTACTTGATCCAGTCCATTATTGTGCCCAGTTCCAGTGGGAAAAGAAAACTTATCTTCTCCAAGGAATTTATTTTCACCCACATCAGTTGGTTCATTGACCTACATGATGTGTACACAATGATGCAAAAAAAAACTACTGCTGTGGTTTTCACTGAACTTGGTGAAAGGACAGAAAGTGACTTGGGGGACATCCCATCACATTTGTGGGCCAACTCACGCTGCAGATTGGAATCAAATGTCGGATCCTGGATTATTGTTCTTATATTTTGTACATTTGTACCCTCGTGCATTCGCAGGAAAAGTGTAACGATTCTACCAATACAGCATAACCAACATAGTGAAATGGTTTGTTGTAAGACGCCATTATTTGTCATTTGATTTTGGTTGAGATCAGCGATGACCCAAGAATCATTAATTTGTTTTCTGCTCTGTTTTAAGATACCATTATTTGTCATTTGCATTTGACATTGAAATCAGCAATATCTTAAGAACACTACTAATTTTTTTTTTCTAGTTTAAGATTCTTTTTTGGGTCAAATTCTAATTCTTTTGAAACAGCGTTAAATGATTTCAGCCTGTTTCAAGTGGATGGGGATGTTGAGGACCTGGAGTCTGCCCTGGGCGACAGCCCCATTCATCGACCCCTGGGGTCAGGGTCATGCTCAGCGCTGGTGAAGTTGTTGCCTGGCAACAAAGATCTGTATGCTTCTCAGGACACACATGAACGGCTACACTGGCATGCTGAGAATTCTTAAGATGTACGACTTCCCCTGGAAGACTGTTGAGGATGGGACAGGTGAGTTCATGAAAGTGGATGGTGAGACCTTAGGATTTTCAAGCAGATCCATGTTCTGCTGTCTTGCTAAAAAATTTAATGAGAAATATTAGTTTTGGAAATGAGCGAAAGAAAAATGAGAGAAGACATATGATCAACAGCTACTGAATGTATATCTGGTACGTTTGTTCACTTCATTCAGATTGACCAAAGAAAAGCCGAAATGTATCTTTGCAAGTGTCATTCTCTGATGTAGCTCCTGTAAGACTTTTCAGTGCAGGTATGGAGAAACAACTTGTCATTTTAAGGCTTAATTTCCTGTCTCCAATTTTTCTTCTTTTTTTTTTTTGGTGACTCTGTTGGGCTGTTTCAGTACAACAATGTTTATGCTGTAGGCTTTTCTCTTGAGACAGCATGGATGGAAGAGGCTCCCCCTTCAGAGTTCACCTCTGTGCAGACTCGGATGTCCTTCTAGTCATGATGAGACTGAAACCAAAGTCTTTTGTTTGAATGTATAAAAAAAAAATCTTGGGTTATAGAGGTTATGCTTGGTTAAATGTACAGTTTGGTCTTCGACATTCGCTGAAGTCCTGAGCATAGTTTGGATTATTCGTCAATGGCTGGTTGATACCAAGGTACGTTGTGAAGGTGAAGCTTGGAGTGGAGCTGTGAGAAGCGCAGGGCACAGCTTTGTCCAGTGTCAGGCCACGGGGGGATTTTCTCCTCTGATTAACATTGGTTCTGGTGCCATTTCCCGAATAGTCCTTCGAATGAAACAATGAACCGACTTTCTGCATGTGAAAGCATTCATAACATCTTGCACACAAGTATAAATCCTGTCACCAACTTTCAGAAGAGAAGGCCAGTTTGGCCATTGGTGTGGATGACACTTTACATATAGCGTGCACCCTGAATGAGAAATGGAAAGAATGAAGTAATGAAAGTGAGTGAATGATGTTGACTGGATGATAGGGGCATGTTCCGAGTGGCACTGTTGTTCTTGGCCATGATTCTCTGCCTCCTGCCGTGAAGAATGTTGCGGGTGCTTTTGGAGTCCTGATTTTCTCTTTTGTGGTGTTGGTACTAGCCCAGACTACTTGTACAATCTCTTTGAGCACATCATTATTTCATCATCCTTATCTCCCATCAGTCATTAAAAACAAAAACAAATACAAAAAAAATAGTCTCAGCTGCTCACATAGCAGTCTCATTCTGGTCCATGCCCATCAAGAGCTTGTGTCAAAAATTGTCTATTGCGAATGACATAGCAGCACTCTCAAGTAGAGGATCCTTACTCTTAGTGGTGCCACGATTATGCAGTTATTTCCATCAACCAGAAGCTTAGTATGCAGGATCAAAACATACACCACTGAAGTTGTGGTCTCCTGTCTTCATAATTTCACAGTTTTACCCTTGAAATGTCTTAGCCTTTGTTCCTTGAGGCTGTCAGTCCATTGTCAGGGATAGTGTGTCTGTCTGCAGGTTTCTGAATTCTATTGGGATTTTCATTTACCTCCGTAAACTGTAAGGAATGAAACAATTTCTGTGGAGAGTTAGTATAACATATTGAATGCTTCCTCATCGGTTCAGAGTACAGCCAGGATGGTCAGTGTGTGTGTGTGTGTGTGTGTGTGTGTGTGTGTGTGTGTGAGAGAGAGAGAGTAATTTTCATCTGTGCGACAGAGTTTTTTTTTTCCTTGCATATACGTTTTCTTTTATTTGTGTATGTGCGTTAAAGCAATTTTTATCTGTGAGACAAAGTTTTTTTTTTTTTTTTTCTGGCTTATAGATGTTTCCTTTGATGAAAACAAAGTTGCCAGTAATTTCAATTCACTTTCATGCGTAGAAGTCTAGGTGATATAAAAGACCTTTTCTTTCGACTTTCAGAAAGGATGGCAGGGAGTGTCCAGACATTTTCCTCCTACCCCGGCACCATCATGTCCGGGGATGATTTCTACCTGCTGTCTTCTGGAATGGTGAGAAAGAGAGAACACAGATGTGATCAGGTTAAGGCTGCAGCTTCGTACTGCAGGGGTGACACGTGTAATACACATATCAAACATGAAAATTAAAATTGTAAAGGGGGAAACAAGTACAATTGTGCCAAACAAAATTGTTGAGAATATATAGTACATAACTGTGTGTGTGTGTTTTATAAATGTACATAGCAAGTTTGAGGAGCGCAAGAGAGAGCAAGCGAGTGAGAGAAAGAGTAAGAGAGTTTTTTCCTAATGTAACAACTAGTGTCCCCCAGACCATTTCTCGGTATTACATGTGTTAATTCTGACAGCAGACAACTAGTTGGCTGGTACATGCCATGTGAAGGTGATTTTCCTAGTGGGGGCGGGGGGGGGGGGGGAATCTCAACTCAAAACTGACATGGGACTAACAAAATGAGGATTCACATACACATTCCATCTTTTATTTGTTGAAAGTCATAATTGTTGGTGCACTGATAAAATGTGCACACATTTTACTGCGTGATTGTAGATACACTGAAAAGAATTTCATCAGTTAATTTGAAAGAGAATAGTTAGGCCCCATCCCTCTACGAGAACTGTGTTCCTTGAGCAAATGACCAGGACTGGTTAGTAGACACTGATCAACCTGTCAAGGAACTTGTTACAAGACAAATGAAAAATCGAAGGTTGAATTTTGCTGGAGTGATGATCAAAGACTGGGGAATGAAGGTATATTGTCTGGGGTTCTTGAAAAGGATGGAAATTGTTCCATTGAACGCGACCATGGTACACAGCCATAAGTCGAGCAGCGAAAAAATGCTTTCAATAAAGTCAGGCAGTCATTTTGATGTGGGAAGTAGGTGAACACTAACAGTCAACAGATGAAGAATAATGTTAATAAATGAGTTAATCAAATGAGTGTACATCATTTTCTTGTGAGAAGTTGTGAACAATGAAAGATCACCTTAATGAATAAAAATGTAGTCACAAATGTATGAAACTGTTTTAAATGAGCGTAAACAAGTGAAACAACTACAAACAACAGTAACCCCCAAAACTAGAAAATCAGATCAGGTGTCACAAGTCATTGTCAAAGTGCTGTGAGTGTGACGCCAGTGTCTGTTCCTATGCGTTGTGAAGTAGAAGATGTTTGTTGAAAGTGTTTTCAATTTTCATTGACCAGCGTAGAGGGACATTCAGGAATGTGAAGACAATGTGGAAATGGGCTTTTTCACAATTTAAAAACGGGAAACAAACAAACCAAACAAAAACGCTTCTGCTTTGCATTGACATGATGACATGAAAGTGTGAAGAAATAGCAGTTAACGTGTAGCGTATTATACAACCTGGTGTTTTGTTAGCTAGTTTAGACCAGTCCAGCTGTACTATAGTTTGTCACATGCATGGAAAATTGACCCATCCTGGCCTTGACTCCAGCCACAGTGATCTTTTTTTCCTCCAAACCCTTCCCATGTTTCTTTGCATCAACATAATGTAATGTGTATTCTGTTGTCTGCTATTGTAGAATGATTAAAAACTGAAAGTTGTAGACAGGACTATTTGTTTTCTGAAAGTAGACAGTCCTGCGTTTTTATTTCTGTGTATGTTCGTGTCCATTCTATTTTTTTTTTTTTAAATCAACACAACAAAATCCAGCTGAACTTTTCGTTCAGGTCTCCATGGAAACGACGATCGGGAATAACAATTCGTCCCTGTGGAAGTTTGTGACCCCCAATTCGATGCTGGAGGGGATTCGCTGTGTCATCGCCAATCGTCTGGCCAAGTCAGGGGCAGAGTGGGGGCCACCATGTTCAGCATGTACAACAGTGGCACGTGAGTTCCCTCCCTTTGATTTGTCAGTATTCGGAGTCTGGTACAGAGATCTTGTGCTTCAAAGACCGTATTGATTGGACATTATTCGTTGAAATGATGGCCGTACAGCTAGAAGTTCTTCTGATGAGCATTTACAGAAAGGGGACAGTTGATGAAAGTGTTAAAGATGAAACCAGGATGGAAGTGAACTGGGGGTTGTCACCTTGACTGATTTACTTTAATTCTTTTTTCTTCTCTGTTGTCTTTCATTTTTAGAACTGATCAGCAAGTCAAGATCTGCCCTGCTAAAGATGTTGGACAGGATGATTTAGTAAAAAGTTAAATTGCTGTAAACAGCCGACATATACGGTCGTTTTTTTGTTGTTTTTTTTCTGGCCACTGCAACTTCATTTGTCAAGGAATTGTGACACATAGGCATTATTTGAGCGGGGAAAAAAAAAAAATCAAATTCAAGTGATAATGAGAATGATGAAGTTGTTAATTATGAGTTGATGAAAAATTATGAAGTAATACATTTTCAAAGACATATTAAAGCATGCTAGTACTGTGAACATTGGACATTCTGTTGTTTCTAAGTTCTATTGAGAGAATGCACTGGGAAGTATCTTGTCCAGTCTGCACAAGTTTACTGTCACTTGCTCTGACAGGATGATTGTTTCATTTTCATGTCTGAACTGACTTACAGAAGTTTTTAGAAAAAGATTACTATCAATACATCTGTTTGTTCTGTGTGATCAGTGTAATATGAAGAATGACGGTGATAAGAGCTGTAGGTATAAACAGTCTGAAATGAATGCCTGGTGTGGAGAACAAGTTGAAGTTGGTGATTTGACAGTCAGGATCATTTTATGATAAAAATATCCTTGTTGAAACTTCAGTCAGTGCCAATGGAATGATTGGTCTCAGCAGTGTTGTTTGAAAAATGCAGAATTTGGACTGTCCAAAATGATGCAGATTTGAAAAGGGAAGTTCAGTCCCTTTAGTTGTTTGGTGAGCATACTCCACTGTACAGCTTGCTATGATTGGTGTTGCTGTTGAACTAATGTGTGGGTGGTAGAGTACAAATAGGATGATGATAATGGATGTTGCAAGGAGAAAAGGATGAAATTCTTTTTACATTTCTTGGATGTGATGGTTGCAACAGAGAATGGATTTCTGTGGACTGCAAAATGGTGATGATGATGATGAAGATGATGGGTGTGATAGAGACAATGAATGGTTGTCAGTTGACTTCATGATGATGAAATTTATGACAACAGTGATGATGGTGGTGGTGGTGGTTGCAGTGATGATGATGAAGGTTATGACTGTTGCACAAATGAATTTTAAAATGATGATGATGATGAAATACTGATTATGATGGTGGCAATAATGAAAATGAAGATTGGTGTGACAGTTGACAACAGTGAATGGTTGTTGGTGGACCACACAGTGAATGGATGCTGATGTTCTACTAGAGGAGGATGATGACTGTGATGATAATGATGATGACAGTGATGATGATGATGCGTGTGACAGCTACAACAATGAATGGATGTTGGTGGACTACAAACGATTCCAGCCTGGCATGTCGACACTGCCCCCTGGTGTTCTCACTGTGCTTGATCAGATTCCGTGAGTTCTCTGCTCTTTGCTCTTGTGCTTTAATTGATGGACAGGGGCTGTGTGTATATATGGAAGGGAGGGGGGGGGGGGGGGGGGGGGGGGGGTCATGGAATGGCAGGGAGAGGGTTTCGTTACAAGTAAACAATTATGAAGTTTTTGGAAACAGAATAGAAAAAGGGCATGGAGGTGGGAATGTCATTGCGTCCTTCTGCTATGTGAATAAACCACATGCAACCAAAAGTGGACTTAGCTGCCATCTTGATTCAGTTACTTGCCCAAGACGAGTGAAAAACATGGAACGTTCACTGCACAGACTTTCCTCCCACAGAATCCACAACTGTTGAAAATGATCAGAGTTGTGAACACCCCATTTTACTTGGATTACCCAAATAACAAGACAGATGAAATTTTATTCGGCAGAATATGGTGAGCCTAAAGAGAAGGTATGGGCTCAGGAAATGTTTATTAGCTGTGTTTTGAGCTGACTGACATGAATGAAGGTAATGTCTGAGGAATGAATTGGAATGGCAAAGAGCAGTGGATCAGTTCAGTTTCAGGTAGATAATGTCATGCACAGTACAAGGAGAGGGGCAGGTGAAAAAGAAGATCGACCTCAGAATTTTTGTTTTCAAGCGAGTGCCCCCAGTCATCAGAAGGGGACACAACTGGTGCAGTTTGTCGAATGTTACAGTGACCTTTACAGCCCAGCATAGGGTTTTAGGACCAGGGATTATGACCGTGTCCTTAAGGTGGAGATGTCTGTTCAGAAAATGTAACCACAGAATTCATAGAGCAGAAGAATGCTTAGACCAGATGTCTGGCTGTATCAATGTCCATTATCATGATTTTCAGTAGTAGTAGTAGTGTTGTCAGTATTGGTGTCAATATTTGGGTTTAGAGCATCTTTTTGACTTATATTAATGTGTGTTTTTTTGTGTGGTTTTTTTGTATGAGGAAAGTTAATGTGATGCTGACAAGTAAAGTTGTGATCCTGTCACTGATTTGGTCTCTGTCTGTCTCCTTCTGCCTCTGTTTATCTCATGTGCATGCTCGCACAATATATATATATTTGATGATATACAGATATAGATATATGTGTAGATATATATATGTATAGATAAAAATATGTGTGTGTATATATATGTGTGTGTACTTTTTCTGTAATGACAGAGGGATGATCAAGTGGGCTGACCTCACACAGCTGTTGGTCAGTCAAGGCTACTTCCCCAGCTACAACGTGGCGTGAGTACTGCATGTGTGAAAACTGGTCGGCTTCTGCTGGCCTGTTTTCTTCTTTTTTTTTTTTTCATTAAAAAGAAACTTGTAACAGCAGCAGAGTTTGTAGTAAAATCGACTAGATTTGCTGACCAATAGAGACTTCCACCCGCTTAAGATATATATATATTTTTTTTTTTATCCTTGAATGTTTTTGTATTTGTCTCTTCTGGATTTTGCTCCCTTTCTTTCCTTGAAAGACTTTTGAGGTGGGGGAGGGGGGGGAGAGGAGGAGGGATCTTGTTTGTTTTGATCTGTACTAGATTGGTCTTCCAATGAAAACTATTTTCTAGGACATTTTGTACAAACAACAAAGAATTTGAATTAGAGATGGACAACATAGACTGGGTACATTAAAATGTAGTGAAAAGCAGAAGTCAAGCACGATGTGTCTGGCTAGAAAAACGATGGTTTATAGTTCATCTGAAAGTTAAAAACTTATATGACTCATTACTTGACGCATTAATTTCTGCATTATTATGCTAAAGATCTGATTGAAAAAATACATGCCTGGTTTTCATGCCTGGTTTTTTTGTCATTTTTCTAGCAGCTGTAGTGGCATTTTCACTGTGACCTGTGTATTGTAAGTGATTCATGTTTGTACTTAAACAGATTGCCCTGATGTTGTTGCCTTTCACAGATTCTTTCCAGAGATTTTCAATGCCAGTGGCAATCAGCGGTTGGTGGAGAAGTATGGAAACTGGTTCACCTACGACAAGACACCTCGGGCCCTCATTTTCAAACGAGACCATGTCAAGGTCAACGACCTGGATTCCATGATGAAGCTTATGAGGTCAGTGTGTGTGTCTTAACCCTCTTCAGTATGCACTTACCTGAGCTTAGTTACGCCGAAAACCCATCGGCAAGATCAGTAACTTTGTAATTTGAACATGGTTTCCCAATTCAAAAATTGATTTAAAAGACAGGAAAGGAAATAATGAAATGAAAATAATTTTTAAAATTTCTATGAATATATATGTTGCTATATCATAAGTTTGAAGAATGTCACATGAGCCATTTACTCAGGGAAAAAATAAATCTTCAGAACTTTCTTCTGAATCGTTGTTCATCACATCTCGAATCTCTCATCCCAGTCGAAATCTAGGTCACTCTAAGCTTCATCACCCAGCACTTTCACTAAGTTTTATGATGTAAATCCTACAAATCACAGTATCTTCATCACAAAAATCTCATTATAGAATGGCAGAAATTAAGGTTAGCCATGGTGAAAAACGGCATTTCGACCACAAAACTTTAAAAATTCATAACTCGAGAACCATGGCACGTACCGACTCGCGTTTTTTTGCATACGGAAGTAAATGGCTACAGGAAGAAGGAAGTCACGACTTCCTTTTCTACGAGAAACATGCGCGGCGCACATGTGTGCCACGTGTTTTACCGGGCGCTGGCAGGCGCTCAGCCTTTTGGCTGTATGATATCCGGTCGGGCGCTAGCAGGAGCGCGCGCTTGTCAAGAGAGTTAACAGGGTGGAAGAAATGTGAGGGAAAAAAAAAACGCATTCGAACTGTTGCACTTTTTGACAACTCATTTGCATGTCTGCAGTTGCACGCTATTGGTCTAGCCATAGAAGGGTTGGTCTTTTTTCCTTTGCTCTGCAGGAATTGTGGGAAGAGCTGAGTGTTCAGAAATGACACTTGACTGGGTAGCTTAGCCCCTCCACCGAAACATCCCATTACTTTCCCCATGCCCCCCAGCCCAAGTTTTCACTTCGTATCACATGGGACTAACAAGAACAGTAAGTGACAGTATCGTAGACAGACATTTGGATTTGATTGCAGCTGATTCATTAGCACAGGTGAGTCGGTAAGCCGACCGTGCAAAATTCAGATCCTAGACCTATCCCTTGACATTGTCTGTTGTCGTTGGAGCACCCCTGATGATCTGGCACACCACTCTCCTCCAGCTCATTTTCACAGTATAGACAATACAAATAGGTGGATGATTTTGAGCAGAGTGTTGAACGTTCGCTGTATAGGTAGGTGACCTCAATGGACAGGAATAAACGGCAGAATACAGAAACACAGTGTGCGTCAAACTGCCAGATTTTTACAAAAAATGTAGCACATCTTTATTTAGAAAGAAAAGGGGAGACCCAAAAGAGGTCAAAAAGCGTGGTGTTTTGTGCTGTAATCTGTTCGTATATGTATTTGATCTGTGGCAGTTGATAACCCCCTTTCTTAAGCATGTTCAAGAAGACTGATTATGCTGCAGGATCAACTTTGTTGTTAAAAGGTTACATGAGAACATTCATACCTAAATGAAACAAATGGTTGTGCTGTGTGTCTGCATATGCATGTTATGTATGTGTATGCCATTGTTGTAGTGCTGTGTGCCCCATCTGACAGTGCAGGTGAGATGTACAGAGGCAAAGAAGAGGAAAGTGAAATTAAGACTGAACTTGCAGTGATCTCTTGCGAATATGTACATTCATTTATTTCACTTGTTCTTAATGTTTATTTTTAGTTGTGTTTCTCTCCTTCATATCCCTTATTTTTCATGCCAAGACAAGGGAGAGCATTCTTTCTATTTCAAGCACCTTCTGCATAGAACAAATGTTCTTCCTGTCCCTACAGCTCTGATTCTCTCACTTCCCCCCAAGTCATTTCTCAGAACTACTTGTTGATGACGTAGTGTTTCTTGCTGCCTTTCAGTGGTATTTTGTGCATGTGTGAGTGTGTGCGCGCGTGTGTGCATATGCACACAGTCATGAAGAACTTGTAAGTGCTTAGGGCTATTTATGAATGAAGCACTTGAAATATCTCTGTTATTACTATATTCATTTGTGCATTTATAGTTGTATCAGATCTTTACCCTTTGATTAATTTTTCATTCATGCAAAATCTTGACCCTTTGATGATTTTCATTCATTCACTTTTTCATTCAGTTTCAGTTTTATTTTTTTGCCTGTTTTTTGTCTTGCCTTCTGACGCGCTGTGTACGTGTGTCCTGCCCAGGTACAATGATTTTAAGCATGACCCGCTGTCTCGGTGCAACTGCACCCCACCCTACAGTGCAGAGAACGCCATTTCAGCACGCAGTGACCTCAACCCTAAGGATGGCACCTACCCCTTTGCAACCTTGGGTCATCGTCTTCATGGCGGAATAGATATGAAGGTGAGGATGTGTGTGTGTATGTGTGTGTGTGTGTGTGTGTGTGTGTGTGTGGTGTGTGTGTGTGTGTGTGTGTGTGTGTTATATGTGTGTGTGTGTGTGTGTGTGTGATGCATGTGTGTGCCAGTGTGTGTGTGTGTGCACCTGTGTGTGTGCATGTGCATTATGTGATGTGTGTGTGTTGTATGTGTGTGTTCATGTTTGTGTGTATGTGCTTTAGAACTGTAGTCATGGAGTTATGGATGGCCCTGTGGATAAAGCGATGTTCTCAAGAGCAAAGGGTCGTGGATTAATCTCTGTTTGACGCAGTCTGGTTAGAGGGGATGTCTCCTCACAGTCAATCAGGGGCCAATTCCGTCTCCAAGTCCTCCCTGTAAGAAGTTAGCCCAAGGAACTGTATGTAGGCGTGTATGAACTATAAAGCAAACAACGAAAGATCCAGGGTTCATACAGGTTCTTGAAAGTCCTTGAATTTTGAGGACCCCTTTTTAGGGCTGAAATAGTCCTTGAAATTTAGATGTGAATGCTTATAAGTCACCTGAGAGTGCTTGAAAGGACTTGACAAATAAAGATTTTGGTGGAGCAATGTATATTTTGGTTGCATAATAAAATGATCAGAAAATTAATCAAACAAAAAAAAAAAAAAGTTCATTTTGTACCTGGCAAAAGTGTCCATTTCCTTTTTCTCGTCTGCTGACTGTATACTGCTGAAGTGACTATATGAGTGAGTGTATGAAGCAAGCCAAGTATGCAGAAACGCTTAAGCTTTCTAGGGTGCAGTCCTTGAATTTTTCATGCCAAGAGGCCATGAAAAGTGCTTTAAAAGTCATTGAATGAGGGTAGACTGTCCTAGGCTTGTGGTATGAATGCCACAAAAAGACAAATCAACAGTAACAAACATACTGAAGGCTTTTGTGCTGTAGACAGTTTCAGTAAATGTTGGTCATAGACTGTGTCAGTAAATGCGTCTGCCATAGACAGTGTCGATAAACGTATCTGCCATAGACAGTGTCAGTAAATGTGTGTCATAAACATTGTCAGTAAATGTATCTGCCATAGAAGGTGTCAATAAATGTGTCTGCTATGGATAGTGTCAGTAACTGTCTTTCCAGGGTTCTAGTCCTTTAAGATTTGAAAAATTTTGGATAAACTGAGGTACTGTTTTTGAATTCATAACTGATTCGGTTATGTTAATTTCTGTTAACTTGTTTTCTCCTCAAAGAACGTGAGAGGGGTGGGGGGTTTTGGGGGTTTTTTTGCAAGTGAATTCAGTTTCTTGAATGGATTTGAAGACGTTTTAGCTCTGTGGCAATACTTGCGCAGTTGTTCCTGACCAGTACCAGCATCATGTCAAATGAATTCTGTTTTCATTTGTCGTTGTGTGAAATCCTCTACTCAGTCTCCAAACTGTATCAACACCAAATCTTAAATAAATTTCAGCAAACGCCCCAGAGAAACGTGGACAAACGAGTCACAAGACGTTTTGATTTCTGCCTGCAGTCGTTTCACTTTGCAACTGTATCAACACCATTGATTCAAATAGGGTATTAAAAGCTTGTTAACATTATTTTTGCTTCTTCCTTTTGCAAGTATGATGCTGCCATTCGAAGCACTGTGACATCCCACTTTCAATTTCGCTATTTTTTGTTTTTCTTATGAATATAATGTCAAAAACATTTTTTTTTCTTTTTTTTTTTTATACATTTGACCCCTGTGAGAGATGGTCTGAATCCGATTTCAGTTAATCTTGCATGCATCAAGACAACTGTTTCAATCTGACGAGTTTTTACCTTTTTCATGTTCCAAGAAGAGCCCATTATGGGTCAGTGTACCTTCTTATAAGGAAGAATCTACTGTACAGAAGCTAAATTTTCATGACATTTTTAAGGCTGTTCCAGGTGGGCAGGTGAACATCAGCACACTCCTCTCCTCCCAGTGTGTCGGTACATTGCAACATCATGCCACACCACAAAACTATATGCAAAGCCCTCCACACTTTGGTTTTTTTTTTTTTTTTTTTTTTTTTTTTTCACAACACCCAATCCTCACTCTGTTCCAGCTGAGGTTGGCAGGGCTGTTCCAAGGTCTGAGCTTTGTGGTGCACCTTTACATTGCAACATGCCAGGCTGCATAGCAAAACTAGATATCCAGTGCCTTCTGCATGTTTTTTTTTTTTTTTTTAATGTAAAACACACCCAACCCTGCTCTGTTTCAGCTGATGTCAACAGAGTTTTTCCATGTTTTGACCTTTCTGCAGCACTTTTACTTTACATCGCACCAGGCTGCACCACAAAATTATATTGTGCCTTTCACAGTTTTTTTAACAACACCCAATCCTCACTCTGTTCCAGCTGACGTCATAGGAGCTGTTCTAAGGTCCGACCTTTCAGGTGTACCTTTACATTACAACACGCCAGGCTGCATCACAAAAAGCTGTTTATGCAGTGCCTTCCGCCGTCGTTTTTTCAACAACAGCCAATCCTCACTGTGTTTCAGCTGACATCGGCAGAGCTGTTCCAAGGTATGAGCTTTGTGGCGGTGGGTGGTCCCACCTGGGACCAGCAGCCTGTCTTCCAGTGGAGCACGAGCAACTTCAGGTATGCCTCGCATGTCGGCCAGCCCGACCTCTGGAAGTTCTCTCCCATTCTCTTTAACGCCACAGATGATGTTCAGACGTCCGTGAGGCGATGTGTGCAATTCAATTTTTTTTGCATTGTGAATTCAGAAATGTATGATGGTTTTTTAGTTTTGTCATGTGCTTTTAGAATTCATAACCAGTTTATGAATATATTTTATACTTTATAAAACTTTTTTTACTTTTGTTAGTTGTTTTTTAGAATTTATCAGTCTTTGAATTTAATGCTTTGTGTGGGAGCAAGAGGAATGTGATGGGAAAAGTTTTGTTTTTTCTTTCTTTTTTTTTTTTTTTTAAACATCGGCACATATATATATATAATGTATATATATATATATGTGTGTGTATGTTATATGTGATTATGGTGACTGTAGAGACTTTTTTCAAGGCTTTTAGTTGTTTGGTTCATTTTGGCCAACATAACGGTTTTTGCAGCTTTGCATGTTCCAACAAATATGCTCACCCACGTTGGCAGTGAATTCTGGTAGCTTTCTGATTGTGGATGTTTGTTTTTTTTTTTTTTTGTTTTTTTTTTTTTTTTTTTTTTTTTTTTACCTGAAGTATTTACACCATACAGCTGACCCTTTGTTGAAGACTTCTTTTTTTTTTCAGTTGTTTTGAGGTATCATTTATTCATGCATTTATTGGCATATTATGTATTTATTCAAGAATTGAAAATAAGAATTCTGTTTACGTTTACTCATTTCTTTCTTCTTCCACATTAATCCACCAACAAGATTTCTACGCTCCGTGAAGCTCCATGAATTCCGAGAGTTGATTTCAAGGCCTTGAATACCCTTGAAAATCGGTAAAATGTGGTTCTGTTGACCAAACAAAATATCCTTGAAAACCCTTGAAAATTGGTAAAATGTGGTTCTGTTGACCAAACAAAAAACATCCTTGAAAACCTTTGAAAATCAAGCATCAGCTCGAAATATTTTTAATTTGGCAAAAACAAAAAAAAGAAAGCAGTTTGATTTTTCTGCGTTCAGGTTGATGAAAAATTATTTAAAAACAAATTTTTACAACATTGTTGAAATTTCACATGGTCGTCTACTATTTAACCAAGGGAGATAGTTTGAAATTCAACAATTTTTTAACTCTAGGCATGCGCTAGCGCTTCCTGCTAGTTCAATTCTTTGTGACAGCTGCTTCACGAACAAAGCGGGAAAATGTGCTTGCACCCATCTGTGGTTGGAGAAATCCAAGTTTCCTGACTAGGCGAGAGAAGACAAAGCAAACAAATATGGCTGCTACTACATAGTCTGCAAATAAAGTTTCAGTGTGCAAGCAGTGGGCAAGAGGGTTAGCCACAGCAAAGGGAAAAAGCACATGGATCTATTGGCGTCGAGCAAATCTTCGCCAGCGATACCCATCTCCCACGTTCTTACCAACAATACGGCAACAGCAGCATTAAATCCTGATGTGTCTGTGCGTGAATCCATTACCAGCTCTTCGGCCACAATGGATGCATTTGCTCAAAGACAGGTGCTGAAATCTGAAATTCTTTAGACACTGCACACTGTAAACTTGCGCCAAAGCTTCAACTCAATTGTCAGCTTTTTCAAACAGTGTTTCCAGATAGTCAAATTTCAGTGTGGTGTGGGAAAATCCAGGTATTTGGCATTGCACCTCGTTTCCATTCCATTGTTGAAAAAACACACACAGGAAGATTCAAACTATAATGCTGTTGTCTGATGGAAGTCCAGACAAAGAACTGAAGCTTGAACGGCTTGATATACATGTGCGCATTTGACTTTCCAGACTTTCAGCAGTGCATTTGTGTAAAATAATTTTCCATTTAGTACTAGTAGTACTCCTGTTTTCTGCTGTGTGAATTAACAGCTGATCAAGTCTACAAAGGGCAGAAAACAGGTAAGGGGCGTAACCATTTACCCATGGCCTTGAATTAAAATCTCCTTGAAAACTCCTTGAACTTTGTTTTTGGGAGTCTGTAGGAACCCTGCTATATTCTTCATCTGTAAGATTTCTGTGTATGTGTTTATTTCCGTCATTGAGGTAACCACTTTTCATCTTACATGACATGACAATTTTTTTCCTTTTGTCTTTATTTGGTGTCAAAGTAGTTTGGAAAACAGGATTCATTCACTGGTGGGATCTAATGAGATTGTGGAGAAAAAACAAGTGATTGCTGATTTTCTGAAGACCTTATTTCAACATGTCACATTTGGACAGATTGCAAGTTTTTTTTTGTTTGTTTAAGAAAACATTTTTAATTGGTGTAAATTCACAGGCAAATTTAAAGACAGCTGAGATTTTTTCTTTCTTTTCTTTTATTTTTCTATCTTTTATTTTTTGCTTGCAGAATGAACGTGTTTTGTTTTCTGTTTTGTTTGTTAGTTTTTTAGCAGTTTTTCAGTTTTGTGATGGGCTTTGATTTTGCTAGGGCTATATCTACTTGACTATTCAACTATGATGTATGTTCTTATGATGTATATACTTAACATTTGTCATGTACCTAGAAACATGATGGTTGCGTGTAGTTTGCATCAATGTACAGCCCCACATAGATGGGAATGAAAAATACATTTTCTGGGACCATTCAAAGAATATCTAAAACAAGTAAGTCGCCTTTTCATTAGAACCAGCCATTTAGGGTGAAATTCGTATGGGAAACTCTGGGAGCTGTGTTGCACATACTATAAGGACAGAGCCAGGACATTGGGTGATGCAAAATCTACATAAATAGGGTGTATACGGTGCATAGCTAAACCAACCTGGGTACACATACATATCAAGCATTTTCTTCTTTTGATATTGCGCTGCTGTTTCTTAGCCAATGTCTAAAATTAGATCCCCCCCCCCCCCCCCCCCCCTTTTTCATAGGTTTGGGATTTAAAAATAGTCTAAATTATGAAAATACCATTATGAAATTACCCGTTTTTGCCTGTGTGTTCTCCGACACAATATTGTAGTGAATTTGTGTTTAAATTTTCATTCAAAAAGGAAAAAGAAGTGCCCTGCATGTTTGTTCAGCATGTGGAAATAGCGTGCTTGGCTCAAGAACAGTCCTAGTCAAAAAAAAAAAAGGTTCTGGCACCAACGGGTGAAACAGAACCTACCTTTACTGTGATATATCCCGTGACAAAACTCTTTGTTCCATGTAAATTTCTTCATAAAAGTACAGGAGAAATTTGTGCGTTATTGAAGTATATGTTGGTAACTTTTTTGTGAAAATGTAAAGTGGCTCTTGTGTCTCCATTTTGCCCTTTGCAAAGGAGCAACATTTGAAATGGTAAAAATGGGGATGAGCAGGGGAGGGTGTGTGGATGGGGGAGGTGGGGATGGGGGGATGCAAGAAAAAGAAATCTTGCAGGGGAAGAAACCCCCACAATTTTCCAGCAGAAATATGTCCGTTTTCACACCATGTCTGCTTTGAGAAGTTCAAATCAGTTGAGTGTGTGCATCTCTGTGTCATACTCGTCTACTCCAGGGGTGGGAGACCTTCCGTATTGATACGGAATTCTGAATAGCAAATTTTCCCTTTTGTACTCCCAGTTCTTGTAGAACAGGGAGTACTTTACAATGTGCATGGTCAAAATGTGTTCCACTCGCTCCAGACAAAACTTCCAGGCTGATCTTTCTGAAAATTTGTAGGTATGTTCATTATGGGTCACGGATGATGCCCAATGTTTTATTTTGCCAGAATAGCCATTACTAACAGCCCAAAATAGATTTTCTTCTTTGTGGAATATCTCAGAAAATACTTGCCCAATTTATAAGCAGTTTGGATGACCTTCTGACAAATCGGAACCCTCTATCCATATGCATGTGATGTAAAGCTGAAAATTGATTAAACAATGTTAAAAAGTTATTTTGTCGTTATTTCTTATATATAGGTGGATTTTAATTAAATTTGGTATATAGAAAGGCTATCACACTCAAATGGCATTTGTATATAGTGTTTCTAAATTTGACCGTTAAAAACCATTATTCTTGACATATTGTCTGATCTGAATGACATTTGTAGGTACATAAGCTTTAGCCTTGCGAGGACCAAAATACCAGTTTCGAAAGTGTACCCTCTGTTAAATAACCATTAAAACCGTTATTCAAGATTAACTGGGATTAACTGCATGTGTGTTCCATGTTCCAGTTCGGGTTTTCCCGCCATCTTGTTTTCAGTGCGTGAAGACCATATCATCGTGCTTTATATTTGTCAGAAATGGAGCTCATTGATAACGAAGCAGAGACCCGAAAGATCAATAATGACCAGAGGAAAACAAGTGGAGAAATGAATGGACGGATGAGATGGGTGAATTGAATCATCTGTTCTGAAAATGGCTTTAGAAAATAAATGAAGTGGGCGCTGCTTGGTGTATACTATGCATTTGGAAGCTTGTATACAAATCAAAGGGGAAAAAGTCGATTGAAATGCATTCCCAGGAGACGAAACGTGGAGAGATTGAATGTGCTGAAACGGGCATCAACTCTTCCTGCTGCTGCTCCAGTAATGGCTCTGGTGTCTAAAGTTGATTCCCTTTGTTTTTGGAAAGGACATGCCAGAACAAGTGTGGCACCCAACCATTTTGTGATGTTGTCTCCCAGAACAGAGTCAGCCAATGAAACGGAAATCCACTCCCACAGACATAAGAAGCTTCTTTGCAAAGAAGAAAAAAAAAAACATAAGGAACCAACAAATAACAATGGGATATGATCAGTTGATTTTCATTTCAGACTTGCCTCTCTGCTCATTTTGATTTCATTTTCAGGACTTAACCCACTGCAGCTTCTAGTTTCCAAGACTTGCCCCTCTACAAACACTGAATTTCATTGTAAAGACTGACCTTGCTGCAGTCACTGACTTCTGTTTCCAAGACTTGACCCAATGTAGGTTTAAATAAAAAAAAAAAACTGATCCCACTGATTTCTGTTGCCAAGAATCGCCCCACTGTAGTCATTGAAAAACTGACCCCATTACTGCCACTGACATCTGTTACCATGATTCGCCTCACTGAAGCCACTAATTTCTAGTTCCATACTCACCTTGCTGCTTTAGCTGATAGACCTTTTCAAGTTCACTCATTGTCGTCGTCACCGATTTCTTAAGATTAGTTCAGTTGGGGTTACTGATTTATTGCTTCCAGGTTCATCCACTCAAACACACTGACTTTCATTTTTTGGATGCCCCAGTGTCACCAGCCACTGATTTCTATTGTAAGACTTGGCCCACTGCAGCTTTTGATTTTGCTCAGTGTTTGTTCCAATCCAGTGCTAGTGCAGACATTGACTCTGCTGAATTCAAGCCATGTAAGACTTAAAGAAAACAAAACAGGAATCCTCATTCTTGAAATTATGAATTAAGTAACTGAAAGTTGGCCACTGTCTTCTATTAACATTACTGGTGAGTAATATTTATACATTGCATCCCATTTTGTTTTGATAGTTTACTAAATTTAATGTATTCTATGTACTTGGCATAACATGTTCAGTTTAGTATTTAATCCACAACTCATACTTTGTCATGTTTGGAGTCTTTTTGTGTAGAAGTTAATTTATTAACTTTGTTTTTAAGGAGAGAGGCTACAAAAGTGTCTTGGCAAGGCAAATTTTCTTCAGTGTCTGACCCCCAGAATCCCCAGCTGGGCGTTGCCTCTGCACCCCACCGGGGGGCCTAAAGCCGCCCCCTGGACCCCGGCCTTTTCAGTATAGCTATGATTTTTTGCTCCCACCCTGCTATTTTTTATCATTCCGTGTTCTGCTCAAAGGTTCAGGTTTGGGGAACTGGACTAAGCCCATGGAAAGATTCTCTTGTGCATAGTAGTCGCTTATCTTCCTGTTCCATCTTGCATCAGGACTTTTACTCCCATCTCATACTCATGTCTGTCAGAAAATGGACCATGAGTTCAGCATATTGCCCTTTTGACTGCATATGACCAATTTTTTTTTTTGGTCTGAACTTTTCCATTTTTATTTGTGAATATGGTTTTGCCATTTGTACTTCACAGTGGATGTCTTTTCAGACAGGGTAAAGTAGCATATCAAAGCTTTAGATGAACATGGTATGGCAGCTGAAAATTGCTCCCCCCTCGCCATTTTTTTTTCTGGCTGAGGTTTCCCAAATGGAGTGGAGGTAGTGCTACAGTCTACCAGTTCCTTCTTGTCATCCTGTCTTCAGATGGCCGTGGACCAGGAGTGATGTTTGATGTTTATGTTTAGTCAGGAGACATGAGCAGCCCATGTATTTCCTGTTCAGCTGAATCATAAGAGGCTGTATGCTGGAGCGGGGATTTGGAAGCTTGATCAGTAAAGCCAAATGTACTTTTACACTCTGGGGGCCAAGTGCCTGAGCCAAAAGTTTCAACTGATGCAATAGGTAAACAAAACAAGTAGAGCAACTCTTGCTCCCATGGTGATGATCTTCCAGCTCTTAACTCCAAACAAATGCTGCCTGAAATGACTAAATGACTAAAGGGATGTCTCCCTGATCTGTATGCTCTGTGGTGGTTCTGCTAGAGTTGCTCTACTTGTTTAATGTTCCCTGCCATATGTACAGCCAATGTTTTTTTGGTGGTGCATGATAAACTGTCTTTTAAATAAATGGGCATTTCGACATTGACATGAAAAAAGGCCTTGGAAAGAGACATAGGCAGATTATAATGATAGTAATAACAGCCGCTTTTGGTGATAATGTGATAGCAGTATCAATTGTGGCTATACATACAGATGGGGAGAAAGGTGGTGGTGGTGAGAGTCCCCTTTCTCCCAAACTGTGTGCATAGCCACAATTGATACTACTATGTGGCTATATACGGGCTAGTTTTCATTCAGTGTCCATTTTGCGCAAATATCAGAAGTGATTGTTCATTCTTTGTTCTCATTGACCTGAATGTTTTCAATTGAACACAGATTCCAGTGTCTCGTGATGGTTTTAATTATGCATTTTTTCCAACATACTAATGGACATAATGACCAAATCATCCAGAAGTCTCTATAAACAGGGGCCCCTCCCTCCCCCCACTAGATCCTATGGTCACTGTTGTAAATGATCACAGACAAGCCTTTGGAATGACATGACGAGAGTCCACACATGCAACGGATCAAATGTTCACCCGAGGGAAAAAAAAAAATGCAAGCAAGATATATAAATAGAACAAATAACTGGGGGAAAACAGTTCTGAAAGTGGCATGTGGGATTAATTGATGGGAAAAATGCTTTTCATGTTGTGGTAAAAGCGGATTTTTTGTAGGGAAAAAAAATTGGGGGGGTGGAATGGCCTATCTCCAAGTTTGGAGATCAGACTTTCCACCCCACGGAAAAAGCCACTTTTGTCCGAAAAAAAAAAGGGGGGGGGGGGGGGGGGGGGGGGGGGGGGGGTGGGGGTGGAATGCAAGAGGTTTCACCCCCGTGGTACTACAATATCTAGCCGTGACCAGTGTAGATGGCCTGCCATTTAAAACCCAAGAAGTGGCCCAGACACAAACTACAGTGTTGCTGTCAATCCCTATCCTCCAGTGTAATTTCCCCTTTTCCCTCCACCCCCCTCCCTCCACATTTTATTTATCTTCACATTTTAAAAAAAATGCAAAGAAACTCACAATTCCCACAAAAATAAAAATGCCACCTACAGCCAACCTTCCTTCTCCACCTACAGCCAGGGCACAGTAATCTTGGGGTGGGGGGAGCAGTGCAGTGCAGAGGGGAGCCTAGGGTGGGGGGGAGCAGTGCAAGAGGGGAGCCTAGGGTGGGGGGAGCAGTGCAAGAGGGGAGCCTAGGGTGGGGGGAGCAGTGCAAGAGGGGAGCCTAGGGTGGGGGCGAGCAGTGCAAGAGGGGAGCCTAGGGTGGGGGAGCAGTGCAAGAGGGGAGCCTAGGGGGGGGGGGGAGCAGTGCAAGAGGGGAGCCTAGGGGGGGGGGGGGGGGGGGGGAGCAGTGCAAGAGGGGAGCCTGGGGTGGGGGGAGCAGTGCAAGAGGGGAGCCTAGGGTAGGGGGGGGAGCAGTGCAAGAGGGGGAGCCTGGGGTGGGGGGGGGGGCAGTGCAAGAGGGGAGCCTAGGGTGGGGGGGGGGAGCAGTGCAAGAGGGGAGCCTAGGGTGGGGGGGGGAGCAGTGCAAGAGGGGAGCCTAGGGTGGGGGGGGGGGAGCAGTGCAAGAGGGGAGCCTAGGGTGGGGGGGGAGCAGTGCAAGAGAGGGGAGCCTAGGTGGGGGGGAGCAGTGCAAGAGGGGAGCCTAGGGGGGGGGGGGGGGGGGGTGCAAGAGGGGAGCCCTAGGGTGGGGGGGGAGCAGTGCAGTGAGGGGGAGCCTAGGGTGGGGGGGAGAGCAGTGCAAGAGGGGAGCCTAGGGTGGGGGGGGGGGGGGGGAGCAGTGCAAGAGGGGAGCCTAGGGTGGGGGGGGAGGGGGGAGCAGTGCAAGAGGGGAGCCTAGGGTGGGGGGGGGGAGGGGGGGGGCAGTGCAAGAGGGGAGCCTAGGGTGGGGGGGGGGGGGGGGGAGCAGTGCAAGAGAGGGAGAGCTAGGGTGGGGGGGGGCAGCAGTGCAAGAGGGGAGCCCAAGGGTGGGGGGGGGGGGGGGAGGGAGGAGCAGTGCAAGAGGGGAGCCTAGGGTGGGGGGGAGCAGTGCAAGAGGGGAGCCTAGGGGGGGGGGGGGGGAGGAGCAGTGCAAGAGGGGAGCCTAGGGTGGGGGAGGGGAGCAGTGTGCAAGAGGGGAGCCTAGGGTGGGGGAGAGCAGTGCAAGAGGGGAGCCTAGTGTGGGGGGGGCAGAGCAGTGCAAGAGGGGAGCCTAGGGTGGGGGAGCAGTGCAAGAGGGGAGCCTAGGGTGGGGGGGGGAGGAGCAGTGCAAGAGGGGAGCCTAGGGTGGGGGGGGAGCAGTGCAAGAGGGGAGCCTAGGGTGGGGGCGAGCAGTGCAAGAGGGGAGCCTAGGGTGGGGGGGGAGGGGGAGCAGTGCAAGAGGGGAGCCTAGGGTGGGGGGGAGCAGTGCAAGAGGGGAGCCTAGGGTGGGGGGGAGAGCAGAGCAGTGCAGGAGGGGAGCCTAGGGTGGTGGAGCAGTGCAAGAGGGGAGCCTAGGGTGGGGGGGAGAGCAGTGCAAGAGGGGAGCCTAGAGTGGGGGGGAGCAGTGCAAGAGGGGAGCCAAGGGGGGGGGGGGGGGGAGGGGGGGCAGTGCAAGAGGGGAGCCTAGGGTGGGGGAGCAGTGCAAGAGGGGAGCCTAGGGAGTGGGCAGTGAAAAGAGGGGAGCCTAGGGTGGGGGGAGAGCAGTGCAAGAGGGGAGCCTAGGGTGGGGGGAGAGCAGTGCAAGAGGGGAGCCTAGGGTGGGGAGCAGTGCAAGAGGGGAGCCTAGGGTGGGGGGAGCAGTGCAAGAGGGGAGCCTAGAGTGGGGGGGGAGCAGTGCAAGAGGGGAGCCTAGAGTGGGGGGGCAGTGCAAAGAGGGGAGCCTAGGGGAGCCTAGGGGGGGGGGGGGGGGGAGCAGTGCAAGAGGGGAGCCTAGGGTGGGGGAGCAGTGCAAGAGGGGAGCCAAGGGTGGGGGGGGGGGGGGGGGGAGCAGTGCAAGAGGGGAGCCTAGGGTGGGGGGGAGCAGTGCAAGAGGGGGAGCCTAGGGTGGGGAGGGGGAGCAGTGCAAGAGGGGAGCCTAGCCTAGGTGGGGGGGGGAGCAGTGCAAGAGGGGAGCCAAGGGTGGGGGGGGGGAGGGGGAGCAGTGCAAGAGGGGAGCCTAGGGTGGGGGGGGGGGGAGCAGTGCAAGAGGGGAGCCTAGGGTGGGGGAGCAGTGCAAGAGGGGAGCCTAGGGTGGGGGGAAAGCAGTGCAAGAAGGGAGCCTAGGGTGGGGGGAAAAGCAGTGCAAGAGGGGAGCCTAGGGTGGGGGAGAGAGCAGTGCAAGAGGGGAGCCTAGGGTGGGGGAGCAGTGCAAGAGGGGAGCCTAGGGGGGGGGGGAGCAGTGCAAGAGGGGAGCCTAGGGTGGGGGGGAGAGCAGTGCAAGAGGGGAGCCTAGGGTGGGGGAGCAGTGCAAGAGGGGAGCCTAGGGTGGGGGTGGGGGTGGGGGGGGAGCAGTGCAAGAGGGGAGCCTAGGGTGGGGGGGAGCAGCAGTGCAAGAGGGGAGCTAGGGTGGGGGGGGGGGGGCAGTGCAAGAGGGGAGCCTAGGGTGGGGGGGGAGCAGTGCAAGAGGGGAGCCTAGGGTGGGGGGGGGGGGGGGGGGGGGAGCAGTGCAAGAGGGGAGCCTAGGGTGGGGGAAGCAGTGTCAAGAGGGGAGCCTAGGGTGGGGGGGAGCAGTGCAAGAGGGGAGCCTAGGGTGGGGGGGAGCAGTGCAAGAGGGGAGCCTAGGGTGGGGGGGAGCAGTGCAAGAGGGGAGCCTAGAGTGGGGGGAGCAGTGCAAGAGGGGAGCCTAGGGTGGGGGGGGGGGAGCAGTGCAAGAGGGGAGCCTAGGGTGGGGGGGAGCAGTGCAAGAGGGGAGCCAAGGGGGGGGGGGGGGGAGGGGGAGCAGTGCAAGAGGGGAGCCAAGGGTGGGGGGGGGGGGAGGGGGAGCAGTGCAAGAGGGGAGCCTAGGGTGGGGGGGGGCAGTGCAAGAGGGGAGCCTAGGGTGGGGGGAGAGCAGTGCAAGAGGGGAGCCAAGGGGGGGGGGGGGAGGGGGAGCAGTGCAAGAGGGGGAGGCCTAGGGTGGGGGAGCAGTGCAAGAGGGGAGCCTAGGGTGGGGGAGCAGTGCAAGAGGGGAGCCTAGGGTGGGGAGCAGTGCAAGAGGGGAGCCTAGGGTGGGGGGGGAACAGTGCAAGAGGGGAGCCTAGGGTGGGGGGGGGGCAGCAGTGCAAGAGGGGAGCCTAGGGTGGGGGGGAGGGCAGTGAGCAGTGGAGGGGAGCCTAGGGTGGGGGGCAGTGCAAGAGGGGAGCCTAGGGTGGGGGGGGGGAGGGGGAGCAGTGCAAGAGGGGAGCCTAGGGTGGGGGGGGAGAGCAGTGGAAGAGGGGAGCCTGGGGGGGGGGGGGGAGCAGTGCAAGAGGGGAGAGCTAGGGTGGGGGAGCAGTGCAAGAGGGGAGCCTAGGGTGGGGGGGGGGGGGGAGCAGTGCAAGAGGGGAGCCTAGGGTGGGGGGGGGGGGGAGCAGTGCAAGAGGGGGGGGCAGTGCAAGAGGGGAGCCTAGGGTGGGGGGGAGCAGTACAAGAGGGGAGCCTAGGGTGGGGGGGGGAGGGGGGAGCAGTGCAAGAGGGGAGCCTAGGGTGGGGGGGGGGGGGGGGGAGCAGTGCAAGAGGGGAGCCTAGGGTGGGGGGGAGCAGCAGTGCAAGAGGGGAGCCTAGGGTGGGGGGGGGAGGGGGAGCAGTGCAAGAGGGGAGCCTAGGGGGGGGGGGGGGGGGGGGGGGGGGAGCAGTGCAAGAGGGGAGCCTAGGGTGGGGGGAGCAGTACAAGAGGGGAGCCTAGGGGTGGGGGGGGGGGGGGGGGGGAGCAGTGCAAGAGGGGAGCCTAGGGTGGGGGGGGGGGCAGTGCAAGAGGGGAGCCAAGGGTGGGGGGGGGGGGGGGGGAGGGGGAGCAGTGCAAGAGGGGAGCCTAGGGTGGGGGGGAGCAGTGCAAGAGGGGAGCCTAGGGTGGGGAGAGCAGTGCAAGAGGGGAGCCTAGGGTGGGGGGGGGGGGGGGGGGGGGAGCAGTGCAAGAGGGGAGCCTAGGGTGGGGGGAGCAGCAGTGCAAGAGGGGAGCCTAGGGTGGGGAGAGCAGTGCAAGAGGGGAGCCAAGGGGGGTGGGGGGGGGGGGGGAGGAGCAGTGCAAGAGGGGAGCCTAGGGTGGGGGGGAGCAGTGCAAGAGGGGAGCCTAGGGTGGGGAGCAGTGCAAGAGGGGAGCCTAAGGGTGGGGGGGGGGGGGGGAGCAGTGCAAGTGCAGGGGGAGCCAAGGGTGGGGGGGGGGGGGGGGCAGCAGTGCAAGAGGGGAGCCAAGGGTGGGGGGGGGAGGAGGGGGGAGCAGTGCAAGAGGGGAGCCTAGGGTGGGGGAGAGCAGTGCAAGAGGGGAGCCTAGGGTGGGGGGAGAGCAGTGCAAGAGGGGAGCCTAGGGTGGGGGGAGAGCAGTGCAAGAGGGGAGCCTAGGGTGGGGAGAGCAGTGCAAGAGGGGAGCCTAGGGTGGGGGGGGGAGAGCAGTGCAAGAGGGGAGCCTAGGGTGGGGGGGAGCAGTGCAAGAGGGGAGCCAGGGTGGGGGGGGGGGGGGGGGGGGGGGGAGCAGTGCAAGAGGGGGGGAGCCTAGGGTGGGGGGAGCAGTGCAAGAGGGGAGCCTAGGGTGGGGGGAGCAGTGCAAGAGGGTGGGGAGAGCAGTGCAAGAGGGGAGCCTAGGGTGGGGGGGGAGCAGTGCAAGAGGGGAACCAAATACTAAAAATGGAGGGTCAGGAAAAAAAAATGACATTATAAACAATCAAACATTATATTCATAGATGAATAAATAACTTAATCTTTCATTCTTAATGGAATAACAACTACTACAGCAAATGCAAACAAGAGTAACTTAGGTGATAAAATATGAAAAAAACAAAAATACATACAACTATATTTTCATAATTAAGAGTACTGGCACAGGAACAAACAAAAGTAAGAGGACAATAAACAAATGTTGACCTACATGAAACACACAATCACGCAAGCACTTGTATTGCAAATGACATACAAACCAAACCAATACTGGCACACGAAACTGTTGATTTCATCTGCTCATAAACTAACCAGTACATACCAATCCAAGTGCCAGGACAAGACATAATTGTATGCCCTCTATTCCTGGTTGCAGAGACAACAGTATTACCGTCAGGCTATATCAACTGTAATGCCAAAGTGCTATCCTTGAAATCCGATTTTTAAAGATGGACTGGTCCCTGAAACTTTAGTTTGAAGCGTTGCACAGCAAGTTTGGAAATGTAGGGGAAACAACTCCCCTCCTTCTCAGCTGAGACTATGAGAGGGAGAGGATTTCCCTCCCTTACATTCCCAAAGTCCAGATGTAAAGTTAATGTAACCTGGGTGAATGGACATTCTGCTTTTGCTTTGTTTGGCCGCCATGACAGTTTTCAAAATGGCCACCAAAATACCACTAGGGTGTCATATCTCCCGTGTTTTTTTTGCATAATCTGGCAATGTAAATGGCTATAATGTATTTTGGCATGCAGAATTCAAATATGCATGCAGAAATATGATTAGAAGATAGTGAATATGTGTTTTCCTACCTATACTAGCAGTTCATATGGTATGGTTTCAGTTCAAGGCATCGGTAAAGAATTCTTCAACAGCTGTTCTGAGTCTGTTTCATGGCGCGAACCATGAAAGCAGCCACTATGACACCATCAGTGGGCACCAGATGCCAACAGGCAGGAGCCGACATCAACGGAATATTTAGTGTTTTTTTTTCTGTCAGGACACAACACACCAGTAAAATGAACCTATTATAGGATAGCTGGTTTTACAACTGTAACAGAAGCTGTGAAAGAATGAGAGAAGTTTAATGATGACGCCTACATAATGGCTCTTGAAAGGTTCAGAATGACCGACATATCAAGCCACGTCCATGACATGCATCAGCATAAATCGTGCTACTGCAACTTCACCCACAAAAAGACTGCAAACCTTAAAGGCACATGTCAAACCGCGTATTACATGTATATACAGCTCAAGAAGAATTTTGCACATCCTCTGCACCTAGCACATCCTCTGCACCTCAAAATGACCAGAAAACACTCGGATCCACACAAAAGGCACAAAAGAAAAGGAACATGGAATATGAGCACACTTCACAAAACTGCTGACGCTGGCCCTAATTCATGCTATAGCCTTGAATGATGGTAGCTAAGGGAATATGTCACCTGAATTGTTACGCTCTTTTTCTGCAAAAAGTATGAGGAAAAGACCGACAGTCAACCTGAAAGTCTTGAAGATATGTTTTGAAAATGTTATGGCAGAGCTTAAAAAACAGCTTGAAAAAGGGCATGTATTCACACTGAAAAGCGTTTGGGATCACTACAGGCAAGTCTTGTCACATGAAGCTTGAAGCTGGTACCTACTGGAGCAAAGGCTCAAGGAGAAGGTTGGTTGGTTAGTTAGTTTAAAGGGTCCAGCAGTCTACTAGGAGCCAAATCAGGACGTCAGCTATGATATCTGCTGAGTCTCTAGATACAAATACCCATACTAGTATTAACACATCGCTTAAAATTTATAAAGACAAAGCCGAGATGTGATTTCTTCACAATGTCATCAAAATTAGGAGAAGGTTGAGAAATTCCTTGGCAGTGAAACAGGGACAACTGCACAGCCTCTCCAGAAGCCACTTATGATTGTGCCTTCTGTGTACAGTGACTATGCAATGAAGAACATTTTGACAGACATGTCAGAAGATGAAAACTGTGAAGAGAATGATCTTGTTGGTTGGTCACATTCACCATGAAGAAGAAATATATGGCTAGATGTACAGAGTTGCTCTCAAGTTCACAGTGATGTAAAGCACACCCCAGGACATTATATTGTTAGCTGACTTACACAAGAGCAAGCTGAAAAGGTAGTACCTGAGAGCTTGTACATATTGATCAATCTTCTTTATGCAGGAGACATATTTGGAAAGCAGGATGACAACGAGCATGAAGGAGGAATAGAAAACAAAAACAGAATCCTCAGCATTTGTCAAGACACTGTTTTCGCGATATCCAAAGGAAGACAAATGACTCCTTCCCCGAAGCTGGAGTTAGTTAGTTAGTTACTTAGTGTTTATAGGGTCCAGCGGACTACTAGGAGCCAAATCAGGACCTCAGCTATCATATCTGCTGAGTCTCTTAGATACAGATACCCACACTAGTATTAACACATCGCTTAAAATTTATAAAGACAAAGCTGAGATGTGATCTCTTTCACAAAGTCAACAAAATTACTGAGAACCTCCTACTCACACATGATGCCTTGAGACTTCACATCAGACGATCTCACTTTCAGACACGGTGTGGAAGAGAGCACTGGAAGTTGAACCACATCTTCCCCCAGTCATTGAGAGTGGCTGTAAACTTGTGAAAGAGAATGGGAGGAAGGTTCTTGAACCCCTGCCCCTGCCCTAGTCCTGCACTAACTGGACTGACCATTTAAGACTGTGCAGTTTGCAGAATGTCAATACAGACTTTAAACTGCAGTTTGGCGACTGGTGCAACCAAGGTTGTGCATCATGGAAAACATATGCAGAAATGACATTTCCTCGCATTTAAACTTGCATTATGTTTCATGCTAAGTTGTTATTTGATGTTCACTGTGAATTAACCAAAATCTTGACCAACTGCTGATGAGCGATTGCTGCTTAACACAAGATGTGAAGTTCATTCTTGACTTCAAATTCTATTGAAGAAGATAAAGAATGTTTACATGTTGTTTCTGACCAAGCTGGGAATGATTGCTGCAGAAATGATGACTTTTTTGCACATAACAAGCTCACACATGAAGATCGCATGGTTATTCTGAAACTGTTAGCAGTAAATGTATTCTTGAAAATTCAAGGAGACACAGTGGCCTCTGTCTTGCATACTTTCTGTGTTTTATGTTGTCTGACATTCACTGTTCTGCAGTCAAGATCAAAGTAGGTATTTAATGCATAAAATTGTTGGGGAATCGGAAGCATGCAAAATATGTACATTTTTGATGCAATCATGTAAACCAACAAAAAAAAGCACAGCTGATATCAAATTTCTTATGGTATTTTTGGATTCTACATGCCTAAATACATAAATAGCCTTTTATATTGTCAATTTATTCCAAGAAATGCCGGAGACACAGTTCTTCGCAGTATTTTGGTGGCCATTTTGAAAACTGTCATGGCGGCTCTACAAGGCAAAATCAGAATGTCTATCCACCTAGGTTACATTGCCCTATGTCACAGCTATCCATTCAGACCAGTTGGATGCTTGTAACCCAAAAGGTTTAGTGAACCATTTTGTTTGCAAGCTACAGATTTCAGCCTCCTGGCTAGCAGCAACATTTCACTTTTGACTACACCGTTCATTTAAAGAATCATTTTCCATTGCTGCATTCATTGTACCTCATTGACAATTAAAAAAAAAAAAAAAAAAAACCAAACCCACACTGACTAAATACATATACATGAAAAGACTAACACTCTCTCTGAATACATGTGCAAACATATCAAGAAAAAGGATGCCTTCTGTAGGATATTTCTAAGTGTTGCACAGGCTTCATATTGTTTTCAAAATCCAAATTACCTCCAAAACTTTTAGATTTACTGACTTGTTTAATTTAAAACGCAGTTAGCAGAAAGTCACATATGTTTTCTGCTGTGAGCAAAATAAAAATGCATCATTGAAATGCTACCACAAAGGAAAAAAAAAAACGGTTTTACTTCTCTCCCGAAATTCCCTGTCATTTTTACTGCTACACTTAAATGCTCCGAGGACAATTCCTGACCACTCGGAGATTTGTCAACTTTCCCAAACCCTGGCCCAAGTTCTCGAACTTAGCAACCACTTTTTCTTTCATTACTGTACAACTACAAAGCCTGGTAAACATAAAGAATAATGACCTTTTTTTTTTGCCAGAAGAGACCCATTTTTATCATAAGAGTGACCCTTTTCTTTCGTTTCCTTGGCAACACACTGAATTGCTTGCAGAAATCTTTCGATATACATAAAACTCCTCAAATGTTGGGTAATTTGGGGGGGGGGGGGGGCTTAAAAGAAAAAAAAAACCTACCTATCCTATACCCCATCATATCCCTAAATATCAAAACGAACCTGAACTTTATTCCAAAGGTTTGGTTTGGTTTTTCAATACTTGCTCGCATATTCAAGCGCATACAGACATATACGCCAATGTACATATTGGTACATACTGCGCTATGCACAAGTACGCACACAACACAAACACACTGATGCGCATATACACTCACAAATGCTTACGTACACAGAATCCATATAGACTACCTAATGGACACAAGGACAGCAGCAACTGAAGAACAATTGCATATGGAGTGTTCTTCATTTCATGTCATCGTCAACAGCAGGGCAGCTTTTGGGGACATAAGAAGTCCCCGTCATGTTCGTCATTACATCTAGACCACATCTGACATAATATGTACACTGCAGTTTTCCAAAATAAATAATAGAACCCACATATTGCCAACATGCACCTGAAGGACTCTTTTCTTTTTTTCAATTATTTATAGTTATTCATGAAGCATTAACAGAACCGTCCAAGGGTTGCTCAATCACGTGGGGTGCTTAACTCAATCTGAACAAATTAGAAGACAACTCATTAAAAAAAAAAAAAATGCAGCAACACCAGCCAACAGGAGAGAGAACTGGGAATAGCGAGTGGGGTCCAAATCCTTCGACAAGTCCAATATTTTCAGTATGGACTATGTTTTCATGATTATTTCCCTTGCATCACTCCCTTCAAAATGCCGGCGAAGTGTTACCACAGCACAGGATCATTTTGGGATCTTTCTGTTTACTCTGTAAACTTTTTTCCTCCCGGTTTTCTTTCAAGCAGCCCATGCCTGTCAGTTGAGTTTGTTTTGACAACAGAATGAGGAATGGGTAATTATCCAAGTTTGTTTTAATTTGATATAAAAGAAAAAGATGCTACTCTGGATGGACAGGAGACAGCATGATCACCAGCTTCCTATTTTGACAAAAAGGGACCACGTGTCTCCAAATTGCTTGTATTAGGGCTTTCTTTCCAGAGGATGAAACCACAAATGCTAGAAACTGGTAAAAAAAAAAAAAAAAAAAAAAAAACCACCACCACCTCTTCAGCTAGCTAAAATCAACTTTCACAATTTTGTCACTTCCATCTCACAGGACCTTTCTTCTTCTTTTCTGTTCCTAGGTTAACCTTCAAGGTCTTGGTGGCAAGATTTTGCTGATGTGACCGTTTTTAATCACCATCCATTAAGGTTGCCACAGTCTGTCTCCAGGGAAACAAACATTAAAAGACCCTGAATTTCAAATTCAACCAAAGACACAATTTTCAATTTCGTTTGATGTTCAGCTAGCACTCCTCAGACCGATTCAGGAACCCTGGGACAGTCCTCATGGTCAGCACGGCTGTACACAACATTGGACTGATTCACTCTTTATCACACACACACACACAACACAGCCTAATCAACATCTGAGGGAGGGCGAGGAGGGGAAATAGGATAAAAATCAAACATAGCCAATATACTGCTCTGGGCTAACATCAATGCCTCACACTTGGTCCATTGGATGGTTTAATGCCATCAGGAATTCAGACATCAAACATAAAACTGGACAGATGAAGGGGACAGGTAGGATTATATACGATGGAGCGATCTGCCTGGCAGATTTCTGTTCCAGCTATGGGCTTTCCACCATACCAATCTGAAATGTTCCAGTTATTTGGAAAACAAATGAATACGTAGATCTTTACACAAGAAAACCAAACACTTCAAATCTTGACCTCCAACTGTTGTCATTCTTGATCATATTCAAATGAAGGACAATTTTCTTGCCAGCTACTTCAAGGAAGGAGCAGAGAGTTAAATGATGGTTGTGGGAGGGGGTGAGGGTGGGGATGTAAGCAAGAAGGGTAACTCATGCGATACATGTACACGCACTGCTGTAAAAAATAATTCTCTCCAAACTAATCAGCATATTGAATTCGAGGATGCACATTCATGCATTGTCCACCGCATGATGGGACTGGCTATTCTTTACATACGAAGTTATCACCCAGTAAGGACAGTGGGGAGGGGAGTATGATACTGGCAACTGTTCACAGCTTTCTCAGCAAATTCCTTGCTATGAAAGCCATTTTATAGAAAAAACACAGTCAAAAAAGCATGACAAAACACCCTCATTCTCACCGAAAACCTCTCTCATCACAAGATGATGCAAGAATGCCTCCGTTCAAGTTTTGCAGTGAACCATCTCTCATTCCAGTGTTGAGAAAATCATGCCACGGCGCCTTCAGATTGGAGAGGGATGAGACTGGATGTAGGAGAGGGGTGAGGATTCAATTTCAAGGAGGTAAAATCTAAGTTTTTCTTTCTTTTTCCATTTGCAGAGAACGCAAGTCGATAGCTCTTTCAAGCAATACACCAGCATACCCTCTCTCTCTGTCTCTCTCTCTCTCTCTCTCTTATGCCCACACATACAGGCACAAACGCTCTGGCAAATGTTCACAACTCCTACATGCTGTGTTCAAAATCATATGGAAGCAATGTCCAAAACCCCTACTGAAATAAAAGCTTTAAGTGAAACGCCCTCTGGAGCAGTGAACTGCGAGAGGTTCACTATGTCAAGGGCACGTCCTCTCCTTCCATCGCCTTAACCTTCCCTGACCTGACCTGACCTGACCCCGCAGTGCAGACAGACTGGGTTCACCACCCATAAAAATCTGACTCCACAAGTGACTGGAAACTTAGGACTGTCGGCTCTCACAGCAGCTGAACGCTCTAGCCAACTGACTGGGGGGAGGTTTAAGAAATGAAAAAAAGAAAAAAATGGTGTATTGAGTTGTGTTTTTGTTGCAAATGCCTGCAAATTTCTTTTAATTTAGACAGAATGAAAAAGGAAACGGTTTAAAAAAAAAATTAGAAAAAAAAAATGGGGAAGAACTTGAGAATTTGAAAGAAATAATTTTTAAAAATGCTCCAAACAATACAAACATGCACAAATACCCATGAGCGCGTGCACACACACGCATACGCAAACTCAAGAAACAACGATGCTTTACAAAACAAAAGAAAGAAAATGATGCGCCTTGTCCAATATACAGCACACACAGTCGAGGTCCTTTACACAAATTCCCCATCCTCATCCCAGTAATATCGCCGCGACGATGAGGACAAGGAACTGGAGCTGGAGACCCGCTCGTCCTGAGACATGGAACGCCCCCCGCCCACCGACCTCTCCCGACGAAACAGTGTGGAACGCCCCGTGGTGAGGGGCTGTGCCAGCTTGGGCACGGGGGTTTCACACCGACTGTACTCACTGCTGACGTCACTGTTGGTTGACTCGTCACGCGTCACATCCACACCGTTGGGCACACTTTCGCGAGTGGACAGCGATGTCGGCGTCGGTTCCACGAAACAGGCGCTCTCTTGCATAATGTTGGACACGGATTTGGAACGCCTGGAACGAGACAGAAATGCAGGGGCAGGGATGCGGGACCGCGACCCAGTTTTCGCAATGTCCTCCTTGCGGGGCCTGACCTGCAGAATCTCTTTGATTTTGGACACTAACGCCGAGGGATTGGTGGACAGGGTCTCCTCGTCAACGTCAACAATATCATCAGCAGACACTGCCGGGGCTCCTTGGTCTTGCCGAGGAGTTACCGACACACAGGCTGAATCGTCCGTCAAGTTTGGCTCATGGTAGTCTGCGTTGTTGCTGGCGGCACCGTTGCTGTAGAGGGAGGGGGGGTGGCGGCAGCAGCGGCTGGAGAGCTCTCTTTGAAGAAACGGCTGTTGTCTGCGTTGCCGTGTGAGAGCTCTCCGTCTGCAGCGAGAGTCCTGAGGAGATGCCGGAGGAGAAGGAAGCACTGTTGGTCAGGCCGTTCCTCACTGAGGAGGATGAGCGTGACGACATGGACTGGTTGCACGCCACCTGACCTTGACCTCCTACATTGCTCTCTGTGACGGCCTGATGACCGGCTGACGTTGTCATAACCTGGGTGACCTCCGCCCCCAGGGGTGTCGCAAACGGACGCTCTCAGCTCCATCTCGCGATACTTCTCAAACAGCTGCTCCATCTTCTTGTACATTTCCGGATCTTCAGGTGGAGCTTCAATCGCTTCCGGGTCCGGGGTTGGAAGACCATCAACAGGAGAGGGAAGAACTGCCTGGATTTCCTCCAGAGGGCGCGACAGCAGCTCACTGTCCGCGATGGAAAGCGAGTTGGGGGTCATGGGTCGTCTGGGGCGGGAGGGCAGTTGTTTGCGTTTGGGGTCATGCAGCGTGGAATCCACCCAAGCCTCCGTCCTGTTGACCACCTTGCTCTGGGCACCACTCCCTTTCTGGCCAGCTGTTGCAGCTTGGTTGGGTTTCCGGATGATGCTGCGGGGCTGGTACCTCGTGCCCACGCCGGGACCAGGGGTCTTGCTCCGCACTCGTTCGCCATCCACGGACGCAGACTGCTGGAGTCTTCCCCGGGCTGTTGAGGTGTAGGTGACGTTTCTGTGTTCGTCGGTGACCTGCACACTATGCTGACCTCCCTTGCTGCGAGTCACCGTCAGAACCTGGCCCTTGCCCTCGCAAGCGTTCTGCCTCTGCAGTTTCTTCTGGGAATCCGTTGAGGCAGTCCGCTGAGCGAGGCTTGACTTTTGACCTTTGCTTTCACCTGGGACGGACAATTCCACTGTAGACATTCTCCCCGACTCTTGAAGTAGATTCGTCACACTTTTCGCTTTTCGAAGCTTGCTCAGGTCTGGAGTTTTCCCAAGCGAGGTCCGTCGACTGGCTGATGCCTGTCCTCCGCCTGAAGAACAACTGGGTCCTGGTGTGGTGGGGGTCTGCCTGTGTTCACAGCAGAGGAGGTGGAAGAACTGGTCTCAGGACCTGGAGTCTGCGCTCGCCTGGCGTAAAACATTTCCGTGTAAGTTTTGTTGGAGCTGGTGTACTAGAGGCCAGCGACAGCCTCCTTGGCGTGACTGGAGGCTTTTCAGTGCCTCTTTGACCCACGGGGGTGGATGGTCGAGGCAACACTCTCTGCGCCGGCTGACCGCCGCTAGGTTTGTCCACAGAAGAGGTTTTCAACTGGGCTGAATCCACAGCTCTGGGTGTGGACGGACGGGCAGCGAAGGAGGGTTTGGGGATTCTGCTGGGAGTGGACGGACGCTCTCTTACGGACGACGACGGTGGTGCGTTCCTACCGTCCATCACCTCGGCAATCTCTGAACTGTCTCCGTCAAGGTCATCGGCAGGACTCTGAGAACGACGGGACTGAGGCAGGGACATGCTGATGCTGGACTCCTCGTAGTCCACAGAGGATACAAATGATGCCGATCTCAAGTCCATGCCCATGGACTGCCTGGTTTCCAGGTCAGAGTTCACCGACCCAGCGTCCGATTCATCCACGTACACAAAGGAGGAGCTTTTCACTCGTGGGTTGGAGGTCACGCAGTCTGCTGTACTGATCATTGTGGTGTTCTGGACGCGAGGGTTGGCCACTGAAGACTGAGAGTTGGGAGTTCGAGGCCTCCCGACTGTTGTCCGTTCACCGTCTCTGGTGGGAGTCTTAGGTCTCCCTCTGTCACCAATCCTGGAATTCACAGCAGATGAAGCCAACACTCTGGGACGTTGCACCCACAGCAGTAGGAGTCTTTGGTCGGGTCGGGGTTTGGGCCTAGGGGGAGCAGACTCCCCACCGATGCCTGTGGGAGTTTTGGGTCTGTAGGCATAGGCTGACGTGACGGGAGTTTTAGGTCGGTAGGACACCGGAGTCTTGGGCCGCTCTCCAGTCACCCCTGATGGTGTCTTGGGTCTGTCCACCTGGGAAGAGGGAGTCTTGGGCCTGCCGGTGGTGTCGGAGCCTGGGGCCTTGGGGAGTTCCTGCGGGCGATGATGTTGCTGGCCGTGCCCCCCCGCCGACGTGCGGCGACTCGACACACTGGTGGCGATGGAGTTGCACACAGACCTGGCCTTGTCCCTCACCGAGCTCCACGACAAGTTCGGCCCGTCCACCGAGCTGGACCTCTTCATCTGACCCCTGACCTCTTGGCTCTGAAGGGAGTCTGGAGTTGTGTCTCCTGGCGCATCCCCTGGGGGCGGGACTGTGAGGTTGCTGTTGATGAGCTGCTTGAACTCGGAGAGAGTCATGGTGCTGATCTGGTCCATGCTGATCTGGTCCTCTGGGTCCTGCCCTGGCTCCATCTGGGCCACCTCCAGGTCGGCCATGGTGTCCAGGTCTTCGGAAGATCGCGAGGTGACGCTCTCTGAGGTGCTGTGTCGGTGCTGAGCATCGAAAGAGATGATGGATCTGCAACAGAGCGAAGGAAAATCTGAACAAGAGCGGGTCATAGAAATAATTGGAAATAGTGCGACACACAAACTGCTGTACTGTCCAAACAAGTCTTATAAGAAAAAATACACACCTGTCTCGATGACAGTTTCCCTTGACTAAAAAAGTGAAATTCTTCATTCTTAAAGACTATACTGACAAGCTTGAAGAGTAACCTGTTTATTTTGTTCAGATGAAATAAAGAATACTGAATAGTTGAAAGATTCATGGGAATAATTATACAGTACAAATTCAATTGTCCCTTCAGACTGGGATGGCGATTTTTTTTCCCTCCATTGACAAAATCAATACATTTTCAGTAGAAGTTTGTACAAAAATAGTCAAAAAAATTTTTTTTTTTCAAATGAGTGTTCCAATCACAACATAAACACTCATCTCTTGTGCATCCCCTGTCCCCTTACACCTCTCCCCTGTCCCTACCACCCACCCCTCCCCCATACCTTTTTTTCTTCTCTCCTGTTCAGTCCAAACATAACTCTAAAAAATTCAACATCACGTAAGGCAGAATGTCTCGGAATAAAGTCTTCACAGCCTCTGCAATAAAAAAAGCTCATACCAAATGCAACACATATCCCAGCCCTCGTTAAGATGTGTCAACCTGAAAGTTTCACACAGAATGCACACACACACACCATCCAAGACATGCCCCTGCACACTCATGGGCCAACTGCTTTGGGAGGTTGTTGGATTTTCTTTTTTGTATCCTTGTGAGAAGACCACAGCTAGTATGGTGAGTTAAGGTAATGTTACTTATAACTCAGCCTACCACAAAGGGCCATATTAGGACTGTCACCATGTTGAAGTCAAGTCATTATTTAACCAAAAAATTTTTTCAAATGTTGAAAAACCAAAAAAAACTTCATTCACACAAGCCCATAAAACACATCTAAAAACACACCGGGAATTTTGTTGGAAATCTTTCCTAAAAAAAATCTTAGACCAGATGAAAAATATTAGTCAGACACAGCATTACAGGTTGAGTGTTTCCATTATGGGTTGAGTGTTTCCATTTGAAACGAAGGGTGGGCCAACAAGATGAGCCATCTTCCACCAATGCATCCCAGTCAGGGGAGGTAAGTGGATTCTGGGCTGGTAGCACAACTGGATCTGTTTTCAAAGCCGACTTTGATGGTCAACACTGCTGCTGCTGCTAGAGGAGGGTTTAATACCTACACATGAACAAGCTCACCTTTTCTTCCCAGTTTCCATCTCTCTCTCTCTCCCACCCCAACTGTTTTTCTCGGTAAAGCTTCGCAAAGTAAACTGCT
>JADBJO010003944.1:62500-67500 GCA_016801955.1 Conus betulinus | reverse complement strand
TTATGGCTGCTTCATTGAAGTTCAAATTAATTCTGTCACAGTAACATGACTTCAATGGAAAAGATGCATAAAAAATTTAAGCTGCAGCATTTCTATAATCCTTAGGCCTTCATAAAGCTTCTACCTCAAATTCATATAAAAAAAAAAAACCAGTAAAATAATTGACTGGAACAAGTTCAAAACAGTGCTGAGGCATACACCCCCCCCCCCCCCCCCAGCCGTATACCCACCATCCCTTCCCCAACACATGCAGGTTTATGGCTGTTTCACTGATGTTCACAGTGGATAAATGTAGAGATCTGGCAACTGATAAATATCCTTTTCTTGTCTGAAATCAGTTTTACAATTTCGATCAGACATTCGTTGCTTGCGCCTAAAACATCAAGCCATTAAGCGAAAAGCCCCATCTTGCTAAAACAAAACCCAACCAGGGACAATTTACAGTCCCATATATACAGAAAACAGTTAACTGGCATATCGCGCTTCACAATCATAGAGAATAAACAGAGTAAAAACAACAACAGCAACAAACAACCAAAGCTCTTGCCTCATGCCCTGCACATGTCATAACACAAAACACAACAACAACGTGTCCATGACAAGGCACATCAACAACATGCCACTGAATCTAAAGCTCTTGAGGGGATATATACTGGCGCTGAACTACTAGTGAAAACACAGCAAGCACACTGCCAGCTCCCTCATGACACACTTCCATAGTACAGCGCCGCCAGCATGACGCTGTCCTCAGTGCTATGGTGTTGTTGGTTCAAGTAACAGGGAAAGGAGAGTGTGGCCTATGGGGGTGAGGAGAGTGTGGGGGGTGAGGAGAGAGTGTGGCTATGGGGGTGAGGAGAGTGGGGACCTATGGGGGGGAGGAGAGAGGAGAGTGTGGCCTATGGGGGGGAGGAGAGTGTATGGGGGGGGAGGAGAGTGTGGATGGGGGGGGGGAGGAGAGTGGGGGGGGGGAGGAGAGTGTGGCCTATGGGGGTGAGGAGAGTGGGCCTATGGGGGGGAGGAGAGTGTGGCCTATGGGGTGGTGGACTATGGGGGGAGGAGAGTGTGGACTGTGGGGGGGGGAGAGTGTGGCCTATGGGGGGGAGTGTGTGGACTATGGGGGGGAGGAGAGTGTGGACTATGGGGGGAGGAGAGTGTGGCCTATGGGGGGGAGGAGAGTGTGGCCTATGGGGGGTGAGGAGAGTGTGGACCTGGGGGGAGGAGAGTGTGGCCTATGGGGGGGAGGAGAGGAGAGTGTGGGACTATATGGGGGGAGGAGAGTGTGGGACTATGGGGGGGAGGAGAGTGTGGCCTATGGGGGGGAGGAGAGTGGACTATGGACTAGTGGGGGTGTGGCCTATGGGGGGGAGGAGAGTGTGGACTGTGGGGGGGGGAGGTGTGTGGGCCTATGGGGGGGATGGGGGGGGGTGAGGAGAGTGTGAGTGGGGGGTGAGGAGAGTGTGGCCTATGGGGGGGGAGAGTGTGGACTATGGGGGGGAGTGTGTGTGGCCTATGGGGGGAGGAGAGTGTGAGGGCCTATGGGGGGGAGGAGAGTGTGGCCTATGGGGGGGAGGAGAGTGTGTGGCCTATGGGGTGTGAGGAGAGTGTGGCCTGTGGTACCCCTATGTTCAGAGTTTGGATTTCATGGGCCAAATCCTTGGGAGTCTCTTTTTACATGCGGGTTTATTCTGGCTAGGAGTTTATGGAGTAACTTCTCTTTCTCCCTCTGTGTGTGTGTGTGTGTGTGTGTGTGTGTGTGTGTATGTGTGGCACTGATCTTTATGGATGGATTAAAACTGAGGTAATGCGCATGCTTGTGAAAGTGTGGTTCTTTGATTTCATGTTATCTATATGAAGTAATTACAAAATCCCATATATGTGTGAGTGTGTCTGTGTGTGTTGTCTGGCACTGTGGTCACCCGTGGATCGAAACAACAGTGGCGGTGCCGAGTCCATGGTTCCTTGATGTAATGAATAATCACATGAAATTATTTTAGAGGTGTGCGTATGTGTGTATCAGTGAGTGAGTGTGTGTGTGTGCATGTGAGTGAGAGAGAGAGAGAGAGAGAGAGAGTGTGTGTGTGTGTGTGTGTGTGTGTGTACATTTGAATTCATGCATGTATGTTTGTGTGTGATTCTCTATGTGTGTGTGTGTGTGTGCTTGTGCTTATGTGTAGGCACGTGTGCGCATACCCCATGCATGTGTGTGTGTGTTCTCTCTCACATGACAGTGATCTGTGAATTGTGATAGTGGTACAGGTGATGTGTTTTATTTGTGGTACAGGTGATGTGTTTATTTATCTAATGTAATAGGGGCATTCAGGGTTCTTCAATTGATGCCTTTACTAGTTTACACATTAAGTGATGTTGGTGTGCGTGTGCATGTGTGTGTGTGTGTGTGTGCACATGCATAGTTTGTAATCAGTGATGTGACAGTTGGGGGAGGGGAGGGGGGGAGAAGGTGAGGCATATGACAAATATTCATTTCCTAGAGGAATGATTTTCTTTCTCACACATACACCCTCCCCTGCTTCTCCTCATCTACAAAAAAGCATCATGTGCAGACACACAAAACAGTGAGAGGGTAAGGTAAGGTAATGTTGCTTAAAGCCAAGCCGACCACAAAAGGGCTAGATCAGGGCTGTCACTGCCTTGAAGTCAACTCACAATTCATTCATTCACACAGCCCTTTAAAATACATGTTCTAAAAAACACACCAGGAATTTTGTTAGAAATCTTTCCTCTGTAAAATCTCAGATCAGATGAAAATGTTAATCTCTTTCAAAAATTCAAAGATCACATCAGGTGGAACATCGCTGAATAAGGTTTTCATGGAATCTGCTGTCAAATGTTTATGTCTCACGTCATGCAAGTCCCAACACTCTAAAAGAATATGTTTCACTTAAAGTGATACATGACATGGAATGCATCACGGAGTTTCTTCACTCTTTAAAAGGTACGAATGAGTAAAAAAAAAAAAAAACACCATGCTCACACACACACACACACACACACACACACACACACACACACACACACACATCACCCTAAATATGTATATGGTTGCAGTTTGACTAAACAAAAAATGTCAGTGCATTATTGTATAACAGCTCTATCAAAACAGGCACAAGACAGGCCATTGGAATGAAGCATTTACCCTTCATTTGGAGAAGTTTGTTTATATACTTATGCTTGCACATTCACACACACATGCACTCTACCTTACCAGGTCAGTCCACACACTGGCTTGAGGTCTTTTGTCAGGATACTTCCCCAAGCCCTTCAGTGGCTCCAACTACCAAGTCCCAGTCTTAGTCTCTGTCACTCTATTAGTGTCAGTCTCCAGGCCCAGAGGTAGTAGCAGTAGTACACTCCCTATGCTGTCGTAATTGTCTATGGCTGTTCTGTCACAGCGCTTGGGCAAAACTGTCTCCTATAAACTGGAGGCCCTAGCACTGGTCTGTCACTCGTGTCACTGTTAGCACGACGTAGCTCCTGAACTAAGGATAAGTCTGCCGGTCTGCCCTCTTCGAGCCCACGGGTCGTACTGCCAGACTTTGCTTGTTTAGCTGACCATCAGTGAACAGTCCTTTTCCCTCCCCAGACTGGTTCTGAAGCCATTTCAGCCTGCAGTCTTTTTTCCCATGTCCTACCTGTTCGCAGTCAAAAGCACTTGATGTTGGAATCTGGACTGTCAGTAGCCCACTTTCCACTGTCTATGGCTTAAGCTGCAGACAAGCGGTCAACTTTTCCACCAACTGACTGAGAAAGCTGTCCAATCCTGCTTGGAAAAAAAACAGTACTGACCTGTGGCTCCTCCCAGTTTTCCCTCTGCGCCCCATTCATGACTAGGGAGACACGCCAGTACCACGGTTTTAGGGTTTTTTCCAAATAGGCATATTTACCTGCTTCCTTATCCAGGCCACCAGTACAAAATTTGCTGATTGCCTCGCTCTGTGTACAGATTTTTCAGGCAGGTCCCTGAAGACTGCATCAGCAAGCACTGTGACTCTGTCTGCCCAGTCCTCATAGATCTCTCCTGGACTTTGGCTGGCTTGCTGGGATTTCAGCTTGGCTGTTTGTCAGCTCTCTGGCTCTGAAGCGTGCTTTCAACTTCTTCATCATCTGGCGATATGAGCACTGACTGCCCATCTCCATGGCTATAATGAAGAAGTCTTGGGCTTTTCCTTCCAAACACCATCCCAGGTAATCCTGACTCTCGTTCTCAGACCAGTTGAGGGCTGTTCCATACTGTCAAACCTATACTTGAATGACAGCCAGTTTGAGTTCCCATCATACCTTATGGTTTTTTGTGATCTGGGGGTGTCCCCTCTTGGTCCAGAATGGGGATGCCTAACATTAACAGGACTGTTTTCCCTGCTGCTGTCTGAGGAGTCAGAATACAATTCTGACTCACTCTCAACACAGCAATTGTGGTCATGGCAGTAATATCTGGTTCTGTGTGACCTAGACCTTCAGCGCTTACTCCAAGTTACTCTCGAGGGGGAGGGAGAGCCTGACGGTGTCTGCCTCCTGCCACGATGCAGGTACTTCTCATCTCTATAATCTCTGCCATGATCTCCAGCAAAATCAAGATGCTTGTGGTCCGTCTGTGCTTGTGACCTGGATCTACTTGGGTGGGGAGAAAACATTCTGTGATATTTAGTCTATGGTACCCATCATGGTATCTGTGCTGTCATCCCTATGACCTAACAGGTGACCCTGCTTTGGGATTTGACTGCTTCAGACTTTGCTTGTAGTCCTGTGACTTGTATTCCCGTGACAGAGACTCTAACCCAAATCTACATCTTGTGGAGGCTGACCTTGACAACGATGTAGACCTATGCAATCTCCGTCCACACCCTCAATCTGAGAAATCAATACCCACCTTGCACCGAACATGAGAAGTGATTGTTTATTCTTATTCTTAGCCCTGAGTATTGTCTGATCTTGCCTGAAAAAGACCTTTGGGTATGTTCATACTGGCACGCACGTCAGTGGCG
>JADBJO010003944.1:55000-57500 GCA_016801955.1 Conus betulinus | reverse complement strand
TCTCTCTCTCTCTCTCTCTCTCTCTCCATTCCCCAATCTCTTCAACTCGCCAATCTGTTAGATCAATAGCTACGCCGGCAGGTGAATATCTGAACAGAGATCGATGACGAATCAATCAATCGATACTTGGCCGTCAGCGGCTTGGCATTTCCGACCTCAGCGCGCAGTAAAAGTGTTCGCCGTTTGATCTCAGATGGGATGGGTAGAATAACAACAACACACAACAAAAGTGTATATATGCACCCGCACAAAATTATTAACGGCCACAGATAAATACCAAACAGACTGTAAACACGCACGCACGCACACACACACACAACACACACACACACACACACACACACACACACACACACACGAGACAGAGAGAGAGAGAGAGAGAGAGAGGCGAGAGAGAGGCAGACAGACAAACAAAGCCAGAGAGAGAGAGAGAGAGAGGAGGCATGCAGGCAGATATAGAACTAAGAGAAATATATAGTTAAAATGACACACAGACAGGCATGCACGCAGACAGACAGATGGAAACAGAGAGAGGGGAGAGAGAGAGATGTGTGCGTGTGTGGGTAAGCATGCGTGCGTGCGTGCGTGCGTGTGTGTGTGTGTGTGAGGGAGGGCGGAAGGGAGGGAGACAGAGAGAGTGAGAGAGAGACTGTGTGTGTGTGTGTGTGTGTGTGTGTGTGTGTGTGTGTGTTGTGTGTGTGTGAGAAGAGAGAGAGAGAAGGGGGAAGGAAGTTGTGTGTGTGTGTGTGTGTGTGTGTGTGTGTGTGTGTGTGTGTGTGTGTGTGTGTGTGGTGGTGTGTGTGTGAGTGAGAGAGAGAGAGAGAGAGAGAGACAGACAGACAGACAGACAGACAGAGCCGTACGATAATGCCCGTGTGTGTGTGTGTGTGTGTGTGTGTGTGTGTGTGTGTGTGTGTGTGTGTGTGTGTGTGTGTGTGTACATACGCTCACCAGCGCGAATCCACCACACACAGGTCTTTTGTCTCTGTGTCTGGGTTTAACTTAATGTGTCTGGGTTTAAATTTCCGACCACGACCTAAGCCCCTTACAACCGTTACAACAGATCCCCCCCACCCCCACCCCCCCCCATCCCCCTCCCACGTCACCCTTAACGGCCACATGCGTACATTATCATGCATCGAACTTCACCGGAACGTCCGATCCATAGATCTACCCCACCTTCTATTGAAATCAAACGACGACAGAAGTGCCCTTTCCATAGCAAGCCAGGTCATGCAGATACAACGGACACGGACACCTCCCATGGTAATCTGGTTTTTTCGGTTTTGGTGGTACGGGGTCCACTAGGCTACGTTCGTTACAAAACCACTACCACCACCGTTTATGTGTGTCGCTCGTTGTTCGACGCCCCCGACGGACACGTGCGCTACAAAGGGTCAGTCCACGGACTTCAACGGAATCGTCCACGTGTCCGTCGATGCTACCGTGTCGTTGGCGTGGTTGTGCGTGTCGTTGTGTGTTTGCGTTTGTGTGTGTTGTGTGTCTCGTGCTGGGTCAACGTTTGATGTGGTGTGTCCCTGTGTGTGTGTGTGGTGTGTTGGTGCGGGTGTGTGTGTAGATACCTGTGGGGTGTGTGGTGTTGTGTGTGTTGTGGTGTGTGTGCGGGGCTTTGTTGTGTGTGTGTGTGAGAGAGAGAAGACGAGGGTGAGAGAGCGAGGCGTAGGGAGTGAGAGAGCGGGAGGAGGAGAGGAGATGATGACGCGAGAGAGAGAGAGCGAGAGGGAGAGAGAGAACGAGAGAGGCGGACGTGACGAGGACGAGAGGACGAGGATGAGAGGTAGAGAGAGAGAGAATGACAGAACAGACAGCAGACAGACAAGCCATACAGACAGCAATGCAGGCTATGGTTCCCTTAGCGAAAACTCGGTTCTAATTCCAATGAACTCCACTGAGAAAGCAAGCAACACCACCACGACAAAAATTCACATACACTGGATCATCTTGCGAATTCTTCTCTCTTCTCTCTCTGCTCTCTCTCTCTCTCTCTCTCTCACACACACACACACACAACACACCACACACACACACACACACACACAAACACACACACACAGACACAGGACACACACACACACACACAACACCATACCAACACGACACAAACACAACACAAACACACCACACAAAACGTGAACAACAATATAATAACAACACCAACCGTTATTCAGTGAGACACGGAATCCACTTGCTTCGCGTTAAGGTGAAAAATACCCAAACCCAAGTGCCTCGTACCATACGTACACTTGTCTGCTTTCTAGTCGAGAGCAACAATGCTCCGGTACGTGTACCAAACTAGCTTCGAGACTCGGTGTCCGTCTGCCGGGTCGTCTACTACTTACTAACCATTGCACCGCGGGCACACACTCAACAGTTTTCAATGCCGCCCCGATAGGCCCCCAGTGTGTCGACTGTTGGTGTGTCCCCATTCCTGGGCTGGGGGGGCGTGGGGTGGGAGGGGGTCGGGGGGGCAGGGGGAGAG
>JADBJO010003944.1:42500-50000 GCA_016801955.1 Conus betulinus | reverse complement strand
GCGATGTGTGTTGTGTGTGTGTGTGTATATGAATCTCTCTCTCTCTCTCTCTCTCTCTCTCTCTCTCTCTCTCTCTCTTCTCCATCACCTCCCCTCCCCTCTTTCTGTCTGTCTCCCTGTCCATCCCCCTCTGTCTTTCTCCGCCGAACCTCTCTCTCTCTCTCTCTCTCTCTCTCTCTCTCTCTCTCTCTCTCTCTCTCTCTCCAGGCCTGTCAAATCCCGCAGAGTATAAACACACCGACCGCTCTAAGCACCTGGGCAAACAGCGGAGGCAAGGAGAGGAGGAGGGGGGACAAGGGGAAGGGGGACAAAAGGCAAGAGGTGAGGGTGGGCGTGGGGGGGGGGGGGGGGGGCTGTTTTCCTTTCCCATGGCATTCAGCGGATTGTTGATCAAGTCAACATCAACACGAGGTATATATAGTAGGATGATTGTCGACGATCGTGAGCGCGGCTCAGACAAGTAGAAGTCTTCGATGAGGAGGGAGGGAGGGAGGGAGGGAAGAGAGAGAGAGAGAGAGAGAGAGAGAGAGAGAGAGAGAGAGAGAGAGAGAGAGAGAGGGTCTTCGATGAGCACAGAGAAAGAGAGAGCGAGAGAGAGGGAGAGGGAGGGAGGGAGAGAGAGAGAGAGAGAGGGAGGAGAGAGAGAGAGAGAAGAGAGAGAGACAGACAGACAGACAACAGACCGAGACAGAGAGAGAGAGAGAGGAGAGGAAAAGAGAGAGAGAGAAGTCTTTGATGAGCACAGAGAGAGAGAGAGAGAGAGAGAGAGAGAGAGAGAGAGAGAGAGAGGACGCTTCAGACACGTTTTAATGACAATGGCCTACATACAGCCTTTATGCCCAGGGGGTGCACATTAATACTTGCAGCACCGAAAAAAAAATAATGCAAAAAAAACAAACAAACAAAAAAAATCTATAACCGATAACGTTCATATTAATGTTAAGACTCGAAGGAAAGGACGCACTTTTTCATCCTTTTAAAATGACTATGTAATTTTCTTGATAACATGATCATTTATACAAGCGCCATTACCAAGCACACACACTCTCTGAAATAAATCATTTCCGCGGGACCACACAAGTCCTGAACCGTCCATTTCACTATTACTCATGATAGCCAAGAGCACGAAAACATTTTAAGTAACATCACCTTGCTGCGTAAGGTACACGGGAAAAAAAAAAAAAAAAAAAAAAAACACATCCTCAAACACTTGTAGTCGTTACCGAACATTTCTTTCTCCTGACATTAGATGCCTCTGCAACGTACTTAGCTAGAAGAGATATTATCCTGTTGTATTATCCTGTTATCGTTATTATCCTGTTATCGTTATTATCCTGTTATCGTCAGAGGATAACAAGCTATAATGGTTACAGTTTTTTTGTAGCAACAATGTTGAAAAGTTGGGACTTCTCTCTGATATCGTTATAATAAGCTGCATAATGGAATATAAAGCGATCTTCATTTTTCTCCCACACCGTCTGTACACATAACACACAAGTCATCTACAGTGCCTTCAGGATTAAATCATCTTTTGTTAGAGGTAAACACATAAGACATCTACAGTGCCTTCAGGATTAAATCATCTTTTGTTAGAGTTCAGTCCAAGTGTCCTACTTCTCAATCTAGCGCGCATATCTCTACGCCATTTATTAGTAACTACAGTCAGAAATTTTTTTTTCTGGTTGCAAGATACTGTTAAAAGAGTAGAGCCAGGAATATTTCATATCATCTTCCATCCTGGAACGCCAGTTTTGTTTATAACATTGAGATGAGACGGTCTTTAAATTCCAACATAAAATGTTCTTTTTATCTCCAACCCCTGACTGAACCATACTACACCAAACCCTTTAACTCAAGACCCGCTTTACTTTAGCAACCCAGCTGCTTTCCCAACTCAAATTGATGTAGTAACCGATCATATGCTTGTTTACATAACCTGCCTGTAGGTAAGTTTGGGTAAGTTTTAGTCAATATTTAACGCATTTCCCGAAGGATCGAATGTACAGGGGATCCTCCTCCAGAATCACCGTATGCCATTGTATTTGATGAATGCAATGGAATGTTTAGAAACCGTTTAATAGCTAAAGTATGGACTTTTTCCATCAGCTGGTTTTCTTCGAGCCCCCATATTACAAACAGACACACACACACACACACACACACACACACACACACACACACACACACACACACACACACACACACACACACTATGCACGCGCATAGCATTGTATAGTATAGTATAGTATAGTATAGTATAGTATAGTATAGTATAGTATAGTATAGTATAGTATAGTATAGTATAGTATAGTATAGTGTAACACCGTACAGTATCATGCTAGATAGTATTCAGTATGGTATGGTATGGTATGGTATGGAACTGAGCGCGACATGAAGAGCCACAAAACGACAAAAGGGTTGTATGAAGACTATGATGAATGAACAGCAGCGCACTGCGGAGCAGATCAGACGACGGAAAACCAAGACCAGGATTCAAACCACAGTGCCGAGGACATCCACGCTGGATCCCCAGACAGGGACTTTGTACAGGCTCTCGATGCCAGACACCAGAAAACTCAACTTGCCTCCCTCAAGTGCAAAAGTGGAATAGGGAGAAATGAGATGAAAGGATAGTCCAAAGACTGGATGCACGCATAGGAAAAAAGCACACTGGAGCAAAAACTAGCTGCATGTGGAGACGCTGCATACGGAACCTGTACGGGCGCCTATGGAGTGAAACGACCAGAGCTGAAGACACCTCAAAAATCCAGACACCAGCGAGAGATGGCTCTGGAAAGACCTGAAAGCGCAACACAGTGCCCTAAGCAAAGCAGATTCAGCAAGAAGGATAAGGAGCAACAGGAAGAAAATGCAAGATTGCTTCTTCAAAGGCCCCTTCCAGTGTGCCAGGAAACCATTCGGGCAGCCAAAGTCTGGAACGTTCGCAGTGGACAAAGAAACCTTTGAGCAGCATCACAAGAAAACATATCCTGACCCTCAGAGCGGAGCACCACTTGAAATCCAGGACTTGGGCAGCCTGCCAGCGCTAGAGAAAAAGTTCAGTGACACACCACCACCACTGGAAGAGGTAAACAAAGTGGTTAAGAAAGCCAGAGTCAAATATTCGCCTGGGCCGAACAGAATACCATATCTGTTGTGTAAGAAATGTCCCAACGTCCTCGAGCGGCTCCACAAAACGGAATACCGCATCTGCTGTATAAGAAATGTCTCAACATCCTCGAGTGGCTCCATAAAATGATAAAATCAGCTGGGAGGAACCTGAAGATTAGCGACCAATGGGTATGATAGCTGATGGAGTGTACATTCCCAAAGAGCAAAACTCGAGTGACATCAACCAGTTCAGACCAATATCACTACTGAACGTCGAGTGGAAAATCTTCGTCGCTGTCACGGCAGCCAGGCTGACTAAACACTTGATAGAAAATGAATTCTTGGATTTGTCAGTTCAGACAGGAGGCATCCCAGGCGTCTCTGGCTGTGTAGAACATGCCACATGATATGATTTGGGAAGCCATCCAAAGAGCTAGGGCAGAGGAACGGGACCTCGACGTAGAGTGGGCTTGATCTGGCAAAGTACGTGGATCAGTTCCACACAAGATGATTCAACTGGCCCTCGAGATGCATCATGCCTCAGAACATCAGAGAAATGCTGAGGAAGTACTTCCATGGCTTCTCAATGAGGCTCTCTCCACAAAAGAATAGTCAACAGACTGGATCAGTCTGGAAATTGGTATAGCAATGGGCTGTGCAATTTCTCCAATACTGTTTGTGTTGACGATGGAGGTCATCTTGAAAGCTGCCATGAGTTGTACAGTTCCAGCAGATCTCGGGCATGGATTGCAAATGCCCCCCCTCTGAAGATCTTCATGGATGATACCACAGTGCTTTTCAACAAGAGGAAGACAAAACACACACAAATATATTGAAGCAGGTTAGACAAATTAGTTGCTCCAGAACGAATTCCAACCCAAAGAAATCACGAAGCTTCTCCGTGCGGAAAAGAAAAAGAGCTAAAACAGTCAAGTTCACCATAGCCAACCAAGCCATCCCAACTGTAAGAGAACAGCCAGTCAAGAGCCTTGTGATGACCCTTTGAAAGACACAAAGAGGGAAGATGGAAGCCAAGCAAGTGGCAGAAGAAAGCATGCAGATAACAGATCAGAATGGGCTTCCTGGCAAGCACAAGGTCTGGTGTTTGCAGTTCATGCTGATCCCGAGGCTTCTGTGGCCTCTTCTGATGTATGATATCAGCTCTGGCACTGTGGAATCAATGGCGGGAAAAATCAAGTACACAAGGAAATGGCTGGGTGTCCCACAAGAATCTCACTGACGTCGCACTCTACTGCCAACAAGCAGGGCTCAAGCTTCCGCTAAAATCCATCCTCCAGAAATACAAAGCGGGTAAAGCAAGGTTACTGACCATGCTTGAGGACTCTGAAGACAGCGCTGTGAGATCAGTCCGGCCAAAGCTGAAGACCGGCAGAAGAAAATGGAAAGTTCGGGAGGCAGCGGACGTGGCAAAGAAAAACTTCAAGATCAGGGAAATAACAGGTCACACACAGACAGACCAAATGATCAGGGCTGGGATCAATTGAAGCGAAATGGTGGTCAAAAGCAAAAGGGACAGCAAAGAAAGACATGGTAATAGAGGAGCTGAAGAAAGAAGAAGGACGCCCAAGAGAATCCAGAAAGCAGTCCAGCAAGGCCAACAAGGACAGTGGACTACGTGGGAAAAGGCACTGTAAAGAAGTCTCTGTATATGTCCTGCTCTCCAATTCCAACCTGGTCAAATGGGGAAAGTCAGATGACCGTACAAGTCCACTCTGTCACAGCAAACAAACAGCAAAAAACATGTCCTGAGTTCATGGAAAGCAGCACTAACGCAGGGAAGGTACACATGGAGGCACAACCAAGTGCTCAAGGAGATCGCACACGCGGTTAGTACTGCTGGAGGAAGATCTATGCCACCAGACGCTCCAGCAACAAAGTTGTACACGGCAGGCGGCCACAAATCATGATCTGAAACAGCTGTGGCATCAAGAGCATGGAAACAGGGTTTCTGGATGGAGCAGATGACTGGGAATGCGCAGTAGACTTCCAGAATGGGAGAACCATCCGACAGTCATCAGGAAGAGTGGCATGAGACCGGATATTGTTTTCCACTCAGGTTCATCAAAACAATGATTCTGATCGAACTCACTGTGCCATACAAAAAGCAGACTGGAGCAAGCGCACCTCTACAAGACTGAGAAGCATGCCAGTCTAGCGATCAGCTTGAGGGAATCCGGCTTCCAGGCCCAGGTCCTCACCATAGAAGTTGGAGCCAGGGGATTGGTTGGGTAATCAGCCTATGACCTCATGAAACAGCTCGGGATTTCAGGTAAGAAAAGGACCAGAACCCTGAAGGCAATGGCAGAGGCAGCCGAAAAGAGTTCCAGCTGGATCTGGTCGAGGAGGAACAAAAGTGAACTTCATAAGACTTAAATTTCCCAACATAGAACAAGTGTCCCGTTAGCAATGCGGTAAGATATCCGTCCAAAAAGGCACATCTTGAGACGCCCACCCATCCAAAAGTTGCGGGTTCGAATCCCGGCTACACAAGAAAAAAAAACAAAAACGTTGGCAGTAGAAGGGCATTTGAGAGTCATGACCTGGGTGAGGCCCGGCCCCTTGAAGCGTAAACCGAAACACCTGTCTGAGGGGGGTTTCTTTCTCTCTGAAGACCTGCTGTCAAGCTCTCCCTACAGTTTCTTCCTATTGGTATGGTGTGGTATGGTGTGGTATGGTATGGTATTGCATGGCTGTTATGGTATGGTATGGCATGATATGGTATGGTATAACTGTGGTGTAGTATACAGCATAAACTGTAGTGTAGTGTAGTGTAGTGTAGTGTAGTGTAGTGCAGTGTAGTGTTTGTAACGTAGTAGCGCAGTGCAGTGCAGTGCAGAGCAGAGCACAGCAGTCTAGAGTAGTGTGAGGTAGAGCGGCCCTTTTCAACACGATACAAGCAAGGAACGGACTCGGTGTGCATGATAAGGCACAGATAGCTACACGCCACGCACCATGGTCAAGGTGTAGTTCCAGAGCCCATGAATTTCATCTACCTGCCGCTTTAACACATAAACATGGATGGAAAGTTCGCCACGCGGTCCACAAGCGACCAGCACCTTCAAGTTTGCGTACCCAATTCCTTTGTTACTTGTTGTCGTTGTCTTCTTCTCTTCTTCTCTTCCTCCCTCCTCCTCCTCCTCCTATTCGCACTGTTATACTAATAATGATTATAAAAAATCTAGAGCAAATCATTAAACAAAACATATACACACACGAGTCATGCAAGCGTACACAGAGAGACCGACCAAAGTGCTGACTGACCACAGCATGTCGCCACCATGCACAGGCAACATCGAAAAACGCTCCCTCCCTACCCACCCCCCTTCCATTCCACCACCCTCCGCCCCTCACCCTCCACCCCCTTCTCCTTATAAAAAAAAAAAAAAAAAAAAAAACAAAAAAAAAAAAAACCGACACCCCCTGAACCTTCGAGGCCATCGAATTCCAAAGCGTCCCGAAACTACTTTTTTTTCCCCCCTTTAAATTCTGTCTGTCCAAGTGCCTGAGTCTACTTACCCGGCGAAATTCTGCCTGGCACCTGTACCATAGAGAGATAATGTCGACACACGCGCATGCGCGCGCACGCATGCACGCACGCGCACACACACAACACACACACACACACACACACACACACACAACACACAACACACCACACACACACACACACGCACACACCACACACACCACACACACACACACACACACACACACACACACACACACACACACACACATCAGGGACACGCGACAAGATGTGGGGAGAAGGGTGTGGGGGTAAAAAAAAAAAAAGGCGGAAGGAGCTTGAGGCATGAAGCTGGGGGTGGGGGTGGGAGAGAAGTGGGAAGGGCCGGGGGAGGGGTGGGGGGTGGGGGGGGGGGGGGGTCATTGGGCAGAGGCAGAGACAAAACAAGGGAGGGAAGTGGGAGGAAAGTAGGCGTGGAGTTAACAGCGGGGGAAACGGGGGGAGGGGGGGGGGGGGGGGGTGAGGTGAGATGGAGATAGGTGGGCGTGGGGGGACGTGTACCGATAGATGTGCAAACATCAGCTTTGCGTGAGAGTGCGTGCAGATGAGGGGGAGAAGAGCAAAACGGGAGTTGACAAAAATATCGTACAAACAGACCTCAACGACTGACCCTGTGTGCGTTCTGATCAACGTACCACGTTGTGGGATGATGTTGTGTCCTGTTGTGGTCCGTTGCATTGTTTGATGTTATGTGTCAATATTCAGGTGTAGTATCGACTGCTCTCTCTCTCTCTCTCTCTCTCTCTCTCTCTCTCTCTCTCTCTCTCTCTCTCTCTCTCTCTCTCTCTCTCTCCTCTGCTCTATTTGCGCACGTGTTTGTGTGTGAATGTGAGTGAGCGTTT
>JADBJO010003944.1:37500-40000 GCA_016801955.1 Conus betulinus | reverse complement strand
TGTTCCTGCGACTTCGTGGTCATCTGACCTTCTTCAGTGGACCCTTCAATGCCTAGCCTTCACTCCTTCTCTGAAGATTAAAAGCCCATTTTCACCATGGCTAGATAAGTGTCTCTCTCTCTCTCTCTCTCTCTCTCTCTCCTCTCTCCTCTCTCTCTCTCGCTCTCTCTCTCTCTCTCTCTTCTTTCTTCTTCTTTCATCATCTTCACTGTCCTGAACGTTGTTGTTCTGTTTTCGCCTGAAGAAGACCCAGGAGGTCGAAATGCATTGCCGTCTTGTCCTGTGCTATGTTCGTCTGTGTCTTTGGCAGTAACTACCCCCCCCCTCTCTTTCTGAATTTTGAAGATGAAAAGTTTGACAACCCCAGCTGGTACGGACAAAAAACAAATTGCCTTACAGTCACTTTCTGACCAGACTCCATCCGTACATGCACCAAACTTGCCTGCCGCTGTATGACACGCTTGACTCCGTACATTGCTTTACATCCGCCTGAAAACAATGGCCTGTGTGTATCCAGTCTGACTGCTGCTGTCCACCAAGACAGAGAGTTCCAGGAATCAACCGGTTCGGCGGTAACGTGCGCGCGTGTGCGCGCGCGCTTGTGTGTGTGTGTGTGTGTGTGTGTGTGTGTGTGTGTGTGTGTGTGTGTGTGTGTGAGAGAGAGAGAGAGAGAGAGAGAGAGTGTGTGTGTGTGTGTGTGTGTGTGTGGGGGGGGGGGGGGGGGAAGAGACAGACAGAGAGAGGGGGAGTGTGTGTGTGTGTGTGTGTGTGTGTGTGTGTGTGTGTGTGTGTGTGTGTTGTGTGTGTGTGTGTGTGTGTGTGTGTGCGTGCGTGCGTGCTTGCGTGCCTGCCTGCCTGCGTGCGTGCGTGCGTGCGTGCGTGCGTGCGTGCGTGCGTGCGTGCGTGCGTGCGTGCGTGTGTGTGTGCGCGCGCGCGCGCGCGCGCGTGCGAGCGTGTGTATGTGTGTTTGAGTGTGTGAGTGTGTGCATTTGTCCGCATGCGCGTGCACGCGGGCGGTGGGGGGGGGGGGGGGGGGGGGGGGGGGCACACTTGTGCACGCATGCATGCATGCATACGCACATACACGCAAGCTCTCTCTCTCTCTCTCTCTCTCTCTCTCTCTCTCTCTCTCTCTCTCTCTCTCTCTCTCTCCCCCCCCCCCCCCCCCCCTCCCTCTCGCTCTCGCTCTTCTCCCCCCTCCCTCTCTCTCTCCGGTCCTCATTCATAATCAATTAGTAACCGATGAAGACAGCGGTCGCTACATCAGCCGAAAAAAAAAAAAAAAAAAGCTGACGAGAAAGGTAATGGGATCAGGAAGGGAAGAAAGAAGGGGAGAGGGGAACAGGTGGTGGTGGTGGTAAGAGGAGCGACACAATCCGCAATGTACCACAGAAAGAAAAACAAAAGAGCGCTGTAAGAAGGGACACAGTAGAGTCGGGTTAGCAATCAAGGAAGGGGAAAAAAAAGGAAGCACTGAAAGCAGGAAAAGAAAAGAAGTCCGGGTATGAAAGTAATAAAGAAAGCATGAAAGGAGAACTTTCACAGTCATTCACGAGGCGTTAACACACTTGATTCAGCCAACACACGTACTCCGCATCTCCCGAGCTTTAGAGGGCGTATGTGCGCATGGAATCAAAAAAAATAAAATCGATTAACAATATGGGGCAGTTAAAAAAAAAACAAAGGGGGGGGGGGGGGGGGGGGGGGGGGGGGGGGGGGGGGGGGGGGGGGGGGGGGGGGGGGGTGGGGGGGAGCGGAAGCGGATGTTTCATTCAGTGTAGGCCATAGCCCATTCTGAAGGGGGTGCAATACCTTGACAATACACTTTTCAATTCAAAAGTGAACATTCAGTTAAATTATGTAGCATAACAAGACAGCTGAGCATTAACCCCATCCTAATCACATAATCCAGCACCATTTTAAACTGAGTAATGCAGTGCGTCTTTTTACACGCTTTGTACAAACATATGCAAGCATTCTTCAATGCTATTTCGTTTCGATTTGCCATGAGCAGTACGATATTAAACAGACATGGGTTTTTTTTTGGGGGGAGGGGGGGGGGGGGGGGGGGGGGGAGAAGTGGGGGAGGAGGTAGGGAATGGGAGAGCTAAGAGTTCACAGGTTGAATGTGACCCCGTTCCTGACCCGAGGCATGAAACCCATAGCGCTGGTCAGGCCTCGGATACTTATAGTTGACACGCAGTTTGTACCACGGAGGAAGTATGTCTGTCCGGCTGAATGTAGGCTCGCTATATATACAATGTTAACTGGATAGCGAGCTAGTTGTGCGTGGGGTTGAATGAAAGCGGGGAAAAGGAAAGAAGGAGGGCAAAGTACAAAAAAGGGGAAAAAAATAAAACAAGAACGAAAAGGAAAGAAGAAGAAGAGAAAACCAGATTCCCACTTCTGACAAACAGAGAATGATCTCGGTGGCCCAGACCCACGTATGTCCTGTTGTTTGCTGGATAGATCGGCGAGGTATTCTCACAGAGTGGGACGA
>JADBJO010003944.1:20000-25000 GCA_016801955.1 Conus betulinus | reverse complement strand
TTGAGATCATGTCGAAACGGAGGTAAAACACGCTTAAGGCCTACACATCACGCATAAAAAAATGGCGTGAAAAGGGTAAATTTGCGTATTATGCACTATTTGTCAAAGGCTCTTTCATCATGTACTGGTTGTTCAGAAAAAATGGCGTGAAAAGGGTAAATTTGCGTATTACGCACTATTTGTCAAGTCTCTTTCATCATGCACTGGTCGTTGGCTGACCGCTCATGAACATAAGTGCATCAACTCCTGCAGATTCTGAAGACTTCATGTTGTTTTTTTCCCCCCGTATACCACGACGAGCCAAAAAGCTCTCAGTCAATGAGTCATCAACGAAGGCAAACACACGCTCCACGAGAAAAAACAGCCTGCTCCCGCGCACCAAGTGACTGGATCCAGTACTGTAAGAGTTGGCTCCCTTCGAAAGCCTCCAATTCGTTGCATGCAAAGTCGTACTTGTCTGAGAGTGAAAGTGTCCAGGGTGGCAAAGGAACGAAACTTTGGGCATTATAGAAAGAAAAAAAAAAATCAGTGTCTTCCACATTCCCGAAAATTCTTGCTGGAGATTATTGTCCTTTTTTTGACGAACACGTAATGTTCTCATCCCAAGCTGATGCATTTGTACCATAGTGTTCAGGTACTTTGGCTGTTCGGATGATCCCTAAAGTGACTTAGCCAGGGCACGACAACAACAACAACAACAACAACAACAACAACATTATCTTTAGGAAACGATACTGAACGCTCTGAAATGGACCTAAAGCAACGCATGCTGAGCCCATGGTGAATTCTGAACCTGACCATTTCATGACAACAGAGAGGGATACCACGAGCATGTGCACTATCGGCTCATGCCAACTTATCAGGTTCCAACTCCCATATCAGCTCAACATTCTGCACCCGTCAGGTTCCTACCGGTACCCATTCGTGTCTTTGTCAGTGCGACGCCCACGCAAAAAAAAAAAAAAAAAAAAAAAAAAAAAAAAAAAAAAAAAAAAAAAAATACCCGGTAGGGCAGTCTTGGGACACGGGTCCGTGACGGTCCATGCGTTCCTATCTGGGGAGCTGAATAACAACGCCAGCGTATACAACACTGGAACATCTATAATACAGTCATCTGCCCCGCCCTCAATCCCTCAAAGGAACCGCAATGTTATGAACTGATAACACTACACCGCCAAATCCAACGACATGATGTACGGGGGATCAACAATGATGATAATCATGATAATGATGATGTTGATGATGACCATGATAATTGATGATATCGATGACGGCGATGATGGGGATGACGGGCCAAGCAGGGCCCCCATTGGGGGGAGGCGGGGAGGGGGAGGGGGGGGCGATAAGCTAGGTGGGGGATTGGTCATAGGCTCCCTGTCCTAACGTGTGTATCTGATCGGATTACTAGCGGCTACCACAAGGTCTGGGTTACGTCCTCCTCCCCTACTCCATCGATCTCTTCGGAGTTCTGCGCCTCCGACCGATTATATCGGATCGAAGAGAGGTGAAGGGACAGAGTGGGGTAGAGACCAGGGGAGGGGGGGGGGGGGGGGCGATGGTGGAGAGGGGAGCAGAGATGAGAGGACGGGGTGGGTGTGAAAGAAGGGGTGTGGGTGGGGAGGCAAGGGATTGCGTGAGGAAGGTGAGAAGACAAAATGAGGGAGGTATGGAAATGACGAGGAGTTGGTTGGTTTGGGTTTTGTGTGTGTGTGTTTTGTGTGGTGTGTGGGGGGGGGGGGGGGGGGGGGGGGGGGGGGGAGGGGGAGGAGCGGGTGTGAGAGAGAAAGAAAAAGAAAAAATGTGGGTAGGAGGAGATGGGAGTGGAGAGAGCGGTTGCAGTACTGACATGTTCGAGAGGCTAGAGAGAGAGAGAGAGAGAGAGGAGAGAGAGCGAGAGAGAGGAGAGAGAGAGAGAGAGAGAGAGAGGGAGAGAGAGAGAGAGAGAACAGACAGACAGACAGACAGACAGACAGACAGACCAGACTGGGGGCCGAATAGTTCAGTGGTAGAGCGCCGGACTCGTAATCTTGGTGATCCTGGGGTTGCAGGTTCACATCACTGCCGGGCCGTTTCGGTACAGGGGGATTTTTTCCCTCGGAGTTAACATTGGTTCTGACCCCATTTCCCATACAGTCCTTCGAATGAGACTACTATAAACCGAGGTTCCGTGTGTGAACGCACGCATAACATCTTGCACACACGTCAAATCCCATCACCATCTTTCGGAAGAAAAGGAAAACGCCAGTTGGCCGTTGGTATGGATGACACGTTACACATAGCATGCACCCTGCGTAAGAAATGGAAAGAATGAAGGATGTAAGGAAATTGAATGAACGATATTGAATGATATGGACTGGATGACACGGGAAACGACTGAATGAAACGCAACTGGCAGCTCTTCAGTCGGCACTACCCAGGTAGACAGCCCGCTGTGTAAAGGAGTGTGGATTGTTAAAGCGCTTAGAGCTTGGTCTCTAACGGAGGATAGGCGCGCTTATTCATAATAATAATGATATTCAGAGAGGAAGGATAGAGAGACGGATTTAGAGAGAGAGAGAGAGAGCGGATGGGAGAGATGGAGAGAGAGAGAGAGAGAGAGAGAGAGAGAGAGGAGAGAGACGAGAGAGAGAGAGAGACAGACAGACAGACAGACAGAACAGACAGACAGACACACACACACACACACACACACACACACACACACACACACACAATCACACACACACAGCAGCAACAGAGACAGTGACAGAGAGACAAACATGGAGGAGAAACAGTCGTCAGACAGACAGAGACAGGCAGACCTGGTGGAGTGGGGGTGGCCGGGGTGGCGGGAGAGGAGGAGGAGAGAGAAAGGGGAAGAAGAGGAAGGGGGGTGGGGCTGAGGGCGCAGCGTGACGCAGCCAACCCGTCCATACCAACTAGCAAGACACACAGTGACAGAGACCCAGACAGACGGACAGACAGAGACAGACAGCGAGAATAGCGAGCAGTGAGATGATGGCGGGTAAGGATGGTGGTCAATCAAGTGTACACAGGGACCGGTTTAAGAGGATCAAGTGGAACTAAATGGACGTCCAGCGGATCAGGGTGATCGTGATATCATCATGGGTCCCTTTGTGGTTCCTCGACAGACCCGACAGGGATCAGGACGATGCTGTCCCATTGACCCGTCCTTCTCCTCTTCCTCCCATTCTAGCCCATCTCCACGCCCCTTTACTCTCCCCTTTCTTATCATCTCTCTCTCTCTCTCTCTCCCTCGCTCTCTCTCTCTCTCTCTCTCTCTCTCTGGGTTCCTCGCCTAAATGGGATCAGGAAGATACTCCTCCTCTCCCTCTCTCTCCCCTCTCTCTCTCTCTCTCTCTCTGGGTTCCTCGCCTAAATGGTCAGGAAGATGCTCCTCTCTCATCTCTCATCTCGGATCGTCTCGTTTCTCTCTCTCTCTCTCTCTGTGTACGTCCTCGCCTAAAGAGACAGGAAGATGCTGCTCTCTCTCTCTGCGTGTGTCTCTGCCTGGTCTCTCTCCTGTCTCTCTCTCTCTCTAGTGGGTATCGTGTAAAATGGATGTGTGTGATGCTCCTTCTGTCTCTCTCTCTCTCTCTCTCTCATCTCTGTGTCTCTCTCTCTCTCTCTTCCACTGTGGGACAGGTGGGTGTGTGGATCGTCTGTTGTATGTGTGTACGTGGCGCGAGCGTGTGTGTGTGTGTGAGGTGTGGTGGTGGTCTAGTGCTGTGGGTGTGTGTGTGTGTGTGTGTGTGTGGTGTGGTGTGGTGTGTGTGTGTGGTGTGTGTGTGTGTGTGTGGTTGTGGTTTGAGTGGTTGTGTGTGTGTGTGTGTGTTGTGTGTGTGTGTGTGTGGTGGTGTGGTGTGGTGTGGTGTGGTGTGTGTGTGGTGTGGTGTGTGTGTGTGTGTGTGTGTGTGTGTGTGTGTGTGTTGGTGGTGTGTGTATAAGCGTGTGGTGTTGTGTGTGTGTGTGTGTGTATGTATAGCGCGTGCGTGAGTATGGCGTGCGTGCGTGTGCGCGCACGCGCTGCGCGCGTGCGCGCACGCGCGCGCGGGTGTGTGTGGTGTGTGTGTGTGTACGCGCGTTCAAGAGCGCCAGTGCGCATAAGATTACCGTTGCTTGTGCCACATGCCCGAGTGTCCCGTTTGTGTTGTGAGACATGTATAACCGTATTTGTATTTGTGTGTGCATGGGCATATAGTAGTATTAATACATCTCTCTCTGTGTGTGTGTGTTGTGTGTGTGTGTGTGGTTGTGTGTGTGTATGTGTGTGTGTGTGTGTGTGTGTGTGGTGTGGTGTGGGTGTGGTGTGTGTTGTGTATGTGTTGTGTGTGTTGTGCAAGCGTGCGTGCGTGCATGATGTGTGTGGTGTGTTGTGCATGCGAGCGTCCGTGCATGCATGTGTATATGTGTGTGCGTATGTCTGTGTGCATGCGCGCGCGTGTGTATGTGTATGTGCGTGTGTCTGCGTGAGCGTGCGACTGTGTGTGTGTGTGTGTGTGTGTGGTGTGTGGTGTGTGTGTGTGTGTGTGAGGGTGGGTGGTAAGGGTGGGGTGGGGGGTGGTTGCTGACACAGTCAAGTCACAGATGACGGACAACATCTGACTTGCCAAACACATTCCGTTACATCATCAAATTATCAACAGGTACCTAGCTACGCCAACAACAACAAACAACCAACAAACAAACAAAAAAAAACCTCGCTAAGCCGCTTTCTTACCGTGTTATTGTTCTGAACTTACTGCGGTAGAGAAAAAATCCGTTCACCATTCCAAAAATGCGATTTCATCGACTTTTGTCGTCTGCTCGGTCCCGCCAGAAGAACGGCGAGAAAGTTAACGCCCTTGGGTCACCAAGCCCTTGCCGATCTCGTTTTTTTTTTTTTTTTTTTTTTTTTTTTTTTTTTTTTTTTTTTTGCCGTCGAATCCAAGAGTACAGCAGCAAGCAGTTTCGAGTGATAAAGATCGGATCGGTCTCATTTGCCAAGTATGGATTTCGTG
>JADBJO010003944.1:7500-10000 GCA_016801955.1 Conus betulinus | reverse complement strand
CCCCGAAGATGGAGTATGGCTGCCTTAATGGCGGATTTGAAAAAGAAAAACGATCACACACACAAAATTCCACCCCCTTTGTTGAGCAGATGGGATTAATACCTGCCTGTCTATGAGTGTCCGCAGGAGTATCAGCCTGCGTACGCTGAAGAAGATTTCACATTTTTTTCATTCACACCATAGGAATACTTCCATGCAGGCTGAAAGACTTACAGAGTAAGCTTACTTCATGTTCCTTTTATTCCCACTATGCACACTATCATAGAGTGAGGGGCTGCAGGCGGAGATGGCATCAAACTTTCAAGAAGATTTACTGTTCGGCCGAACGAAAGAGACAAGCAAAAAGAAAGAAAGAAAGAAAGAAAGAAAGAAAGGGTCCAATTTACTTTTAGTACGTAAATCTAAATGGTATGTCATGGCTTGCTCTAAATAAAATTTTCACACACACACACACACACACACACACACACACACACACACACACACACACACACACACAAATCTATTTAGCAGAAAAGACATTCTTCACGTAAAACAATGTCTTCAACATTTCCTGTTGTTGTTGTTGTTGTTGTTGTTGTGTTTGTTGTTAAACGTGACACACTGCTTTGTAGAACATAATCTAAACCAGAACGAACTCGGCTAGTATATTTCGACTGAAAACTGAACCCATGTATTGGACAACCACTTTCACTTCAAACCAGTACAACACTCCGTGGCAACGAAAGACTAGATAACCCTCATTTTCTGTTGGCTTCGACTCTGCTTGACGGAAAACAGCGACACATTTTTTTTCTCTTCTTTGTACGCGGAAAGAAGACCGTAAAAAAATCCACCGCAGTTTCAGCCAAACTCACTCAAGCGTGTGAACGCATAAAGAATACATACGATTATTCACACAGATGAACGTCCTTGTTACAGATCGATAGCTATCGCGTAGACGTATGCAGAATTCAGTGATTCGTGACACGACACGTTAATACAAGCTGAAAAAAAATTATATATATATATATAAAAGCAGAAGCAGCCAATACAAATAGATCTGCCTTCGAGAGGGATTACGATGGTTCCGTCAGGCAGCTAGTGAAGGGTTGCTCATATTTATAATATACTCCCCCCCCCCCCCCCCCCCCCGCCCCCCCCCCCCCCCCCCTCCATTTTCTTTATCTTTTCCTAGAAAATCTTTGCCAAGTCATTACTATAACAACTGAAGAATTGCACTTGTTTTCCCACACTACATAATTGTTCAGCGTTATATATATATATATATATATCAAAGATGAAGAAGAAGAACAGAGATGAAAACAACACTTTAAAAAACTAGTGACCTACAGTCATCTTCTTTTCGCTTACAACTTTACTGAATCTTCATTACAAACGTAATACATTTTGTCTTTAAAGACTAAACGTTCGAAAAAAAAATGTTTTCTGCTTAGGTTCTGCCACTTTCCTCGAGGCATCATTAAAAAAATTTTTTTTTAAATAAAAAGAAAGAAAAATAATAATGTCAAATGATTGACAGTCAGTCTGCGCGAAATTTACTCTTTCAATAACGCTCCGCGTTAGTTTCATTAATTAAAACAATCGCCAGGCACTTCAAACTTTCCGTTCACCACAACACACCAAACCTTTCTTTCCGCGGAAGTCCAAAGAGAACTGACTAGAAACCAGAATAGCTCCCCAAAAACACGACACTTCACACTCAGCAAAATCTCAACTAAGCTGAATCGAACGCACGACACTCGCAGAGTTCCCAACGACGTACAAAAAGAATCCTCTCCCCTCAATTGCACCTGAGTAGGAGGTCTATGATCACGCCACACACACACATACATGTACACAGCCCCATAATCAAAACATCCACGAAAATCGATTTATCCCCAAAACTGCAATGTCAACACTTGGTGGGTCGGACGGACGGACGTGTTTCCGACGCGCGAGACAAAAGCAGATTTGGGCGGTGTGTGTGTGGGTGTGACAGAGAGCGAGGGCGTGAGGCAATTAATAGCAGAGGGGATACAAGTTTCCCCCCCCCCCCCCCCCCCCCCCCCCCCCCCAGTGGCATTGCTCTCGCATGGTGACCGCGCAAAGTTCGGAAGGCCCTATTATTGTAGGTGTGTGTGGTGTTAATCTGGGGGGTGGGGGGGAGGGGGGGGGGGGGGGGGGGGGGGGGGGCAGGAAAAAAAAAAAAGAAAGGAAAGATTTGCCGGTGTCGAGGAGGAAAAAAAACACATCCCTACTCTTTTTGGGTTTGTTTTTGTTTCTTTACTTTTTCTTTCTTTTTCTTTTTTCTTTCTCTGTTTTTTCTTTTCTTTCTGTTCTTTTTCTTTCTTTCATTGTTTCCTTTCTTTGTTCTTTCTCTTCTGTTCTGTTCTGTTTCTTTTTGGCAGTGAGTATGGCACAATGTGTGTCCAATTTTACTTTTGGCAACGATGGTGAATCATCGCCCCTTAGGAGACTACGGGACCAGATGATTTTTTTTTTTAAAACAATGCAAGCA
>JADBJO010003944.1:0-2500 GCA_016801955.1 Conus betulinus | reverse complement strand
GTGTCCAGGACCGCAACTGCACTTTAACGACAAGCACAAGCACGACCACCTACACACTCGTAAATCTCTTGACACTTTTTGGCCAAACAGACGTTAGCTTAATAACACACACCGCGAACCCCCCCCTCCGCCAACCCCCCCCACCACCCCCCCCCCCAAAAACGTCCAGCCCACACCCCCCCCCCGCGTCCGGCCATTCGCCCACACCAACCTGGCGGTCGCAAACCCCACCCCCCCCCCCCCCACCCCACCACCCCCCCCCCCCCCCACCCACCCCCCCGACGCCCCCCCGACGCACACCCCCCCCCTCCTGCCGCACCCTCCGTTGCACCACCATGACCCACCCCACACCGACCCCTCCCTGAGCTGTACCCCACCCCACCCCCCCCCACCCCACCCCTAGGCCCCCCCACCTCCGGTCGACTCCACCCCCACCCCCCCCACACCCCCCCCCCCCACCCCCCCCCCCCCCCCCCCCCTCCCCCCACCCCCCCCCCCCAACACACACACAAACCACACACTTAATACTGTTCCGTACGGGCGACAGCCCTTCACGTAAAGCAACGCATGAACGCATGTCAGGAACAGCCACCAGATATTCGCTGGATTAAAGCACGGCAGCAAGCCCAATACGGGAACACCACCTAAGGGTACCCTGACTTCTGCGACTTCGGCGGAGAAGCATTGTATCTGATAATGGAATGTAGGTATATACATGGGCAGGACTCACACATGGGTGGATTTCTCTCTGCCCTCTTACGTGGGGTGCATAAATACACACGCCAAAAACATGCCGGCCACGCGCGCGAGGCAAACACAACACACCGCGCACGAACGCGCCACAAAACATGCACGGGCCGTGACACACACACACCACACCACACCAACACACACTGCAGACGAACATACGCACGAAAACGACCAGCAGCAAGCGCATGCAGCGCAACACGAAACCACACATGAAATATACCAGGTGCAACACACATGTGGTGATACGCTACACACGCGCGCGCACGTGGGGCCGACGCCGCGCCACACACACCATAACACGACAGACAGAAAGCACCGTATGACGAACACACTAGACACACACACACCACGCGCCGCGCGGCGCTGCGCGCGCCGCTATAGCATGCAACCCAACCTCCCTCCCCCCCCCCCCACACACACACCCTCTCTATCTCTCACTTTCTCTCTCTCACCACACAACACCGCGCGCCGCCGGCCCCGCACGCGCGCGCTACACACACACACACACACACACACACCGATCACACTCGACTACAGATTATTCCATACTGTGCTCACCGCTCTAAACCTGCCACCAATAAGACCGGCGGGACTGAAACCCTCTGGGAGAGCACGCACCACGCGCAGACAGGGCGCCAGGACACTTTTAGATGGTGATGACAGAACCCGAGAATAAAAAAAAAAATTGACCGCTCGAGGAGGAATTATCACCGGTTTGTTCCCCTTACATAGAAAAAAAACTAAGTGGCAGTGGCACTGATGACAAACTTGAATTCCCTTCAGAGTAGAAGGCCCTCCCCCCAAACCCACCCTTTCCCCAACACATCTTCCACAAGTATTTTTTTCGACACTAACCTTCCCTCCTTTCCCATCCCCCCCACCCCTCTCCTTTTATTCTTTCACTCTTCCGCGTTCCTCCACCTCCAGTATGCGAAATGGATGCTGGTGTCTGGTCGTGGATGGTGATGTGTGTGTTGTGCTGGGTGTGTGTGGGTGGGGTGGGTGTGTGTGTGCTGTTGTGTGGTTGTGTCGGTGGTGTGGTACTGTGATGGAGATGTGACGATATGTACGGACAACGAAATACACACACAAACACTCCCCTGGATGTTGATTGAAAAAACTTGAACTCCCACGAGCACGCGTGCACACACACACAACACACACACACACACACACACACACACCACAACATGCAAACGACGCAAGACGAACACACGCTTGCGCCGCAAGCCGCACAGACACGGCAAACCACGTGCGCACACACACAGACACACACATACACATACACAACGCATAAGAAGACACACAGAGCGCGCGCACACACACCACACCACTCAGACATGCGCGCGCTCGACGCACACGCACGGCAGGCATGGAGAAGGAGAGGAGAGAAGAGAGGATGGAGATGGATTGGAGAGACGAATGGGATCGTTGAACCAACAAGCGGGAGAGGGCACCGAGGGAGAGCAGGAGAGGACAATGGAAGCGGATTGAACAGACAAGGAAGACAGAAAGAAAGACGACGAGACCGGCGACAGCCGACAGAGAGAGAGATGACCGAGACAAGGAGAGGAGATGCGGTAGTTGAGCAAGCAACCCACGCCAATCGTTCCAATTTAAGCTGTCTCAAAATGCCCGCTCAGCCACGCCACGAAAGGAGGGTGTGAAATCTCTTCCCACAATCGGACCTCCTCCAGTCCGCCCCCCCCTACCAAGAAAATCCCCTTGGATCCCGTCGCCCTCTTCCGGC
>JADBJO010003943.1:216226-220514 GCA_016801955.1 Conus betulinus | reverse complement strand
TGACCTCTTCCCTCAGACAGTGCTGACCTCTTCCCTCAGACAGTGTTGACCTCTTCCCTCAGACAGTGCTGACCTCTCTCCCCAGACAGTGCTGACCTCTTCCCTCAGACAGTGTTGACCTCTTCCCTCAGACAGTGTTGACCTCTTCCCTCAGACAGTGCTGACCTCTTCCTCAGACAGTGTTGACCTCTTCCCTGACAGTGCTGACTTCCCTCAGACAGTGTTGACCTCTTCCCTCAAACAGTGTCCCTGACCTGACCTCTTCCTCAGACAGTGTTGACCTCTTTGTTGACCTCAACAGTGCTGACCTCTTCCTCAGACAGTGCTGACCTCTTCCCTGTAACAGTGCTGACCTCTTCCCCTCAGACAGTGCTGACCTCTTCCCTCAGACAGTGCTGACCTCTTCCCTCAGACAGTGCTGACCTCTTCCCTCAGACAGTTGACCTCTTCCCTCAGACAGTGCTGACCTCTTCCCTCAGACAGTGTTGACCTCTTCCCTCAGACAGTGCTGACCTCTTCCCTCAGACAGTGTTGACCTCTCAGACAGTGCTGACCTCTTCCCTGTGACAGTGTTGACCTCTTCCCTCAGACAGTGCTGACCTCTTTCCCTGTACAGTGTTGACCTCTTCCCTCAGACAGTGCTGACCTCTTCCCCTCAGACAGTGTTGACCTCTTCCCTCAGACAGTGCTGACCTCTTCCCTCAGACAGTGTTGACCTCTTCCCTCAGACAGTGACCCTCTTCCCTCAGACAGTGCTGACCTCTTCCGACAGACAGTGCTGACCTCTTCCCTCAGACAGTGCTGACCTCTTCCCTCAGACAGTGCTGAACCTCTTCCCTCAGACAGTGCTGACCTCTTCCCTCAGACAGTGTTGACCTCTTCCCTCAGACATAGTGCTGACCTCTTCCCTCAGACAGTGCTGACCTCTTCCCTGTACAGTGGTTGACCTCTTCCCTCAGACAGTGCTGACCTCTTTCCTGTAACAGTGTTGACCTCTTCCCTCAGACAGTGCTGACCCTTTCCCTCAGACAGTGTTGACCTCTTCCCTCAGACAGTGCTGACCTCTTCCCTCAGAACAGTGTTGACCTCTTCCCTCAGACAGTGCTGACCTCTTCCCTCAGTACAGTGTTGACCTCTTTCCCTCAGACAGTGCTGACCTCTTCCCTGTGACAGTGTGACCTCTTCCCTCAGACAGTGCTGACCTCTTCCCTCAGACAGTGTTGACCTCTTCCCTCAGACAGTGCTGACCTCTTCCCTCAGACAGTGCTGACCTCTTCCCTCAAACAGTGTTGACCTCTTCCCTCAGACAGTGCTGACCTCTTCCCTGTAACAGTGTTGACCTCTTCCCTCAGACAGTGCTGACCTCTTCCCTCAGACAGTGCTGACCTCTTCCCTCAGACAGTGTTGACCTCTTCCCTCAGACAGTGTTGACCTCTTCCCCTGTGACACAGTGTTGAACTCTTCCCTCAGACAGTGTTGACCTCTTCCCTCAGACAGTGTTGACCTCTTCCCTCAGACAGTGTTGACCTCTTCCCTCAGACAGTGTTGACCTCTCTCTTCCCCTCAGACAGTGTTGACCTCTTCCCTCAGACAGTGTTGACCCTCTTCCCTCAGACAGTGCTGACCTCTTCCCTCAGACAGTGTTGACCTCTTCCCTCAGACAGTGCTGACCCTCTCCCCTCAGACAGTGCTGACCTCTTCCCTCAGACAGTGCTGACCTCTTCCCTCAGACAGTGCTGACCTCTTCCCTCAGACAGTGCTGACCTCTTCCCTCAGACAGTGTTGACCTCTTCCCTCAGACAGTGTGACCTCTTCCCTGTGACAGTGTTGATCTTTCCCTCAGACATGCTGACCTCTTCCCTCAGACAGTGTTGACTTCTTCCCTCAGACAGTGCTGACCTCTTCCCTCAGACAGTGCTGACCTCTTCCCTCAGACAGTGTTGACCTCTTCCCTGTGACAGTGTTGACCTCTTCCCTCAGACAGCTCTGACCTCTTCCCTCAGACAGTGTTGACCTCTTCCCTCAGACAGTGCTGACCTCTTCCCTCAGACAGCGCTGACCTCTTCCCTCAGACAGTGCTGACCCTCTTTCCCTCAGACAGTGCTGACCTCTTCCCTCAGACAGTGCTGACCTCTTCCCTCAGACAGTGCTGACCTCTTCCCTCAGACAGTGTTGACCTCTTCCCTCAGACAGTGCTTGACCTCTTCCCTCAGACAGTGTTGACCTCTTCCCTGTCAGACCCTCTTCCCTCAGACAGTGTTGACCTCTTCCCTCAGACAGTGTTGACCTCTTCCCTCAGACAGAGTTGACCTCTTTGACCTCTTCCCAGACAGGGCAATGTTGACATCTCTTCCCTCAGACAGTGTTTGACCTCTTCCCTGACAGTGTTGACCTCTTCCCTCAGACAGTGTTGACCTCTTCCCTCAGACAGTGCTGACCTCTTCCCTCAGACAGTGTTGACCTCTTCCCTCAGACAGTGTTGACCTCTTCCCTCAGACAGTGCTGACCTCTTCCCTCAGACAGTGTTGACCCTCTTTCCCTCAGACAGTGCTGACCTCTTCCCTCAGACAGTGCTGACCTCTTCCCTCAGACAGTGTTGACCTCTTCCCTCAGACAGTGTTGACCTCTTCCCTCAGACAGCGCTGACCTCTTCCCCTCAGATAGTGCTGACCTCTTCCCTCAGACAGTGTTGACCTCTTCCCTCAGACAGTGCTGACCTCTTCCCTCAGACAGTGCTGACCTCTTCCCTCAGACAGTGTTGACCTCTTCCCTCAGACAGTGTTGACCTCTTTCCCTCAGACAGAGTTGACCTCTTCCGTCAGACAGTGTTGACCTCTTCCCTCAGACAGTGTTGACCTCTTCCCTCAGACAGTGTTGACCTCTTCCCTGTGACAGTGCTGACCTCTTCCCTCAGACAGTGCTGACCTCTTCCCTCAGACAGTGCTGACCTCTTCCCTCAGACAGTGTTGACCTCTTCCCTCAGACAGTGTTGACCTCTTCCCTCAGACAGTGCTGACCTCTTCCCTCAGACAGTGCTGACCTCTTCCCTCAGACAGTGCTGACCTCTTCCCTCAGACAGTGCTGACCTCTTCCCTGTGGACAGTGTTGACCTCTTCCCTCAGACAGTGCTGACCTCTTCCCTCAGACAGTGTTTGACCTCTTCCCTCAGACAGTGCTGACCTCTCTCCCTCAGACAGTGTTGACCTCTTCCCTCAGACAGTGCTGACCTCTCTTCCCTCAGACAGTGCTGACCTCTTCCCTCAGACAGTGCTGACCTGTTCCCTCAGACAGTGCTGACCTCTTCCCCTGTGACAGTGTTGACCTCTTCCCTCAGACAGTGATGACCTCTTCCCTCAGACAGTGATGACATCTTCCCTCAGACAGTGTTGACCTCTTCCCTCAGACATTGTTGACCTCTTCCCTCAGACAGAGTTGACCTCTTCCCTCAGACAATGTTGACATCTTCCCTCAGACAGTGTTGACCTCTTCCCCCCCGTGACAGTGTTGACCTCTTCCCTCACACAGTGCTGACCTCTTCCCCAGGCAGTGCTGACCTCTTCCCTGTGACAGTGTTGACCTCTTCCCCCAGACAGTGTTGACCTCTTCCCTCAGACAGCGCTTGACCTCTTCCCTCAGACAGTGTTGACCTCTTCCCTCAGACAGTGTTGACCTCTTCCCTCAGACAGTGCTGACCTCTTCCCTCAGACAGTGCTGACCTCTTCCGTCAGACAGTGTTGACCTCTTCCCTCAGACAGTGTCGACCTCTTCCCTCAGACAGAGCTGACCTCTTCCGTCAGACAGTGTTGACCTCTTCCCTCAGCTGCAGACCTCTTCCTGCGACCTCTTTCCCTCAGACAGTGTGACCGCTGACCTCTTTCCTGTAACAGTGTTGATCTCTTCCCTCAGACAGTGCTGACCTCTTTCCTGTAACAGTGTTGACCTCTCTCCCTCAGACAGTGCTGACCTCCTTCCCTCAGACAGTGCTGACCTCTTCCCTCAGACAGTGTTGACCTCTTCCCTCAGACAGTGTTGACCTCTTCCCTCAGACAGTGTTGACCTCTTCCCTCAGACAGTGCTGACCTCTTCCCTCAGACAGTGTTGACCTCTTCCCTCAGACATTGTTGACCTCTTCCCTCAGACAGTGCTGACCTCTTCCCTCAGACAGTGCTGACCTCTTCCCTCAGACAGTGCTGACCTCTTCCCTCAGACAGTGCTGACCTCTTTCCTGCGACAGTGTTGACCTCTTCCCTCAGACAGTGCTGACCTCTTCCCTCAGACAGTGTTGACC
>JADBJO010003943.1:196226-208726 GCA_016801955.1 Conus betulinus | reverse complement strand
CACTGCGCGTGGCAGAGCGAATGGCTGGGGGTTGCCCTATCAGATAAACCACGTATGCAAGCTATGACTGTCCACTGTTAGGATTAGGATTTTGCATTTAAACACTACAGAATCCACGGCAAGCGTTTTGAGGTCTACCATAGATTTGAGCCAGCATTCAATGTTACACTGATAACTGATTAAAAGACCAACTCCCCGCCGATTATTTCCCCCGTTTTTTTTTTTTTTTTTTTTTTTTTTTTTTTTTAAGAATCTTCAAATACATGACCTTGCCTTTGATTGACGTCACATTTCAGGCATTTGCACTCACCCGTGACCTATCTTTGCGCCCCGCTTGAAGCGCCAAAATAGTCCCATTCCTTTGGTTTTAATCTGTCTGCTTGGAACCACTTCGTCTGCACCTTGATGGCCGTAAGGAAGAAAATGAGGCGAATCAAGTCATCCTAAAAAAAAAAAAAAATCTAACTGCGCCAGTCCATAAATACTCGACTCCTTAAGCAAGGCCTTGGGCGCATTACTTTTCGGTGTGCAGCCTGTACGTTTAATTAAGGGAGGGCTGCCCACTGACTGCCCGTAGACAGCCCAGGAGCACAGCACTGTCTGTGTGCTGCAAACTGACAGCTCCTATCAGCGGCGAAAACGTGGCAGACCTGCAGCCGAGCAGTAAACTGGAGGCAGACAGGCAGACAGCCAGTCAATCCCATCGGCAGGAAGTGGTGAATACCTTCGGACATGCTACATGGAACTCTCAGCTTAAAAAAGAGCAGAAATACTTATCCTGTACGTTTTTCATCTATGTGAAAAAAGGTAAAGGTACTTATTCTGTACATTTTCATCTCAGTTTAAAAAAAAAAAAGGCAAAGATACTTATCCTGTATGTTTTTTCATCTATGTAAAAAAAGGCAAAGATACTTATCCAGTACGTTTTTTTTTTATATATATATGGTGAAAAATAAGAAAAAGGCAAAGATACTTATCCTGTGGATTTTTTCATCTATGTAAAGAAAAAAAAGCAAAGAGACATATCCTGTACCTTTTTCATCTATGTCTCCGCCGGCTATCAAATATCAGGGTGGGGTGCATCCCTGAAATTGGTCTCCCTGTCGGGTCGGAAATCTACTACGAATGGCCATTGTCATTTGACAGAACAGCTGTGTACTTGGACAGGAATAACAATGCAAGCGTCAAAAAGACAACATAATTTTCAAGTGAAAATAATCATTCTCTCTCTCTCTCTCTCTCTCTCTCTCTCTCTCTCTCTCTCTCTCTCTCATCTGTTGTGAAATGTGAAATTTGGAATATATTTGTCTTTAACACCTCCTCCCCGCACTCCCCCTCTTTTCTTACCCCCCCCCCCCCCCCCCAGCTCCTCGACTCGCTTCCCCAGCCTCACCACTCCCATTTCCATTTGTTACCTCCATGTCTTGCGGCCAAAGGCCGAAGTACATTGAAATTCTCAGTTCTGAGCTCTCTCTCTCTCTCTCTCCCTCCTCTCTCTCTCTCTCTCTCTCTCTCACACACACACACACACACACACGCACGCACCAGTGAAGTGAAAACAGTTTATATATGAATGTATAACGACAAATTAATTATTTTCACTTTCTTTTCAAGAAAGTAATTACGTCAAAACCTGCCTTTCTCTTATGAATTAGTAGCAATAGAAACGGATACAGGAGACGGGAAGGGGGGCAAAGGAAATGTCCGTCAAAGTGGGTGTGGGGAAGAAGGCACATCTGACCTCGAACGATGCAGCAGTCAGGTGATCGATCCCAACACGGATGGAGGTAGGAACAGAAGACCTGCAGTCGTCGCCGTCATCATGCATCATTAGTTCGTTTATTCAGATTTCAACGTCCCCAGACACTGACGCGGATATAACATGCAAGAATGACCATCCGAAGACAGCGTGTGAGGGGGACTACGTTTACAGTAGCAAAACAGAACGACAAAACAGGCAGCGAAAACAGCACTTTTCATTCGGGCGGGGAAGGGGGGGGGGGGGGGGGGAGGGGGGGGAGGGGGGGGGGGGGGGGGGAGGTCTGGGGGATGGCTGGGGATGGGGATGGGGGGGGGGGGGGGGTTAACGTCATTGGAACTCGCAACTGTTGACGGCGAATTACCTCGGCGTCCTAATAGCCAAGCAACCAACGGGGGAGGAGGCATCCAGACATCCAGAAACGCAATTCAATTCGTACTGTTTATAAACCCTGCCCAACGCGCGTAGCCTATCCCCACACAGCCTCCCCCCCCCCCCCCCTCCTCCGGCCCCCCTCCCCCCTCCCCCCCCCCCCCCCCCCCCCCACACCCACACACACACACACCCCGTATCAGGATTGGATCGCCGACAGTGTTTTTTACAACCAACCAGCCCTCTCACCGTCATGACGGCACACACACACACACACACACACACACACACTGAGATAGCTCTCTCTCAATCTCTCTCACACGCACACGCACACACACACACACGTACGTTCACACACACACACACACACACACACACACACACACACACACGCGTGCGCGCACGCGCGCGCACGCACGCACTTGCACTAGGGCGCACGCACACACGCGCGCACGCACACGTGCGCACACACGCGCGCACGCATGCACGCGCGCACACACATACACACACACATTTCTCACATTCGATCGTGGAGCAGTTTGGCGGAGCCCCCTTGTGAGTGTGTGGTGTGTGTGTGTGTGTGCAGGGAGAGTTGCCAATGTCACGAGTTATAATTGGGGGGGGCCGCGCAACAGGTTAATTCCGAGGGGGTAGATCTATCTATCAGTTTCAGGGAAGGTTACCGAACTCAGCGCTATCACACAGTCAGACATATACATTGTTTGTAAATAAAAGAGACAGAGGTGGAAAAACGAAAAACAAAGTTTACACGTGATCCACCCTACTCTCCCCACCCGAGGAGGGAGAGAGTATTTTTTTTCGAATCATTTTCAGTCAGCATCTCCCGCCTTCCCCCTTTTACCCTCCCTCATACCTTCCCCTCCCTTCCTTGCACCTGAAATAGTAACGTCCCTTTGACTTGGAGAACGGGCCGGCGGATCGGGAATTATTTTGTTTGTTTGTTTGTTTTCGATTCTTTTCTCTTTTTTTTTTTGCTTTTTTTCCACTCTCGTTTGTCATTTGGTGCTGACGTCAATGCTTTGCTCGGATTTGTTGACGAGGGAGGGAGGCGAGCGAGCGGAGGGGGGGGGGGGGGGGGGGGGGGGGGGGGAGGGGAGGAGGAGAGAGGGGTTGTTGGGAGGTTGGGGGTTGGCAGGGGGTGAGGGATGAGGTGTGAGGTGGGCGTCCCCCTCCCCTGGGTGGGATTTTCGGGTGCTGAGGATTCTGCAAGGGCGTCGCTGTAAGGCCTGGTTGCTGCTGCCACCACCCGCCTGCCTGTTAGTTGTGGAATCCGAACCCGCGATCCATCACAGGCGGGCATGTCAAAGCATCGACCGCGGGGATCAACACTGCCCTCCCTCCCTCCCTCCCTCCCTGTAACACCGGGTCCTGGACGGCGCTATTCATTTGAAGTTTGTTCTTCTTCCGAATTTCATTTTCAAAACACAAAAAAACAAACAAGCCAACTGGAATGAAGATATTATGTGGCAGAAGATAATAACTTCTATTCTGAAGCGCGTGCCCCCAATCTCGGCTGTAAACATTTCAAACAGATTACCCTCACTTTCATTCTTTATTTTTTTTTTGTCTTTTTTTTTTTTTTCAAACCCTACAGAATCGGAATGAAAATATCTGGTAAACTATGATAACTTTTCCCGAAACAACTTCCAGAGCACGGGGCTGTTTATACTTAACACAGATTATCTTGACGCTTTAGAATCCGCCATACGGTACACTTTTTTTATTCTCTGCACAGATGATCTTAAATGAAGTTACACTTCAACACAGACTGTGTACACTTAATACATCTTATCTCCATCTCTCAAAGTCCTCCACAACTTGGGTTGGTAACACTTAACATAGATTATCTTAACACTTTTTTAAGCCCTTTATAACGTAGGTAATCAGTTGATGCTTGAATTGATTATCTTAATACTTGCAAGTCCTCGACAACATAATTTGCTAATACTTACCATAGATTATCATGATACTTACCATAGATTATCATAATACTTTCATCTTTAAAGTCCTCCACAACATAGGTTGCTAATACTTAACATTGATTATCTTAATACTGTAAGGTCCCCCTCAACATAGGCTGTTAATACTTAACATAGCTTATCTTAATACTGTGAAGTCCCCCACACAAGATAGGTTGTTAATACTTTACATAGATTATCTTAATACTTTTAAAGTCCGCCCACAACATACGCAGTCAATACTTAACACAGTTTATCTTAATACTGTAAAGTCATCCACATCATTAGCTAGGCTGTTTTAATCAACAGGTTATCTTTCCACACACACACACACACACTCACACACACACAAACACACACTCACACATACACATACGCACACACACACACACACACACACACACACACACACACACACACACACACACACACTAACACACACACACACACACACACACACACACACACACACACACACACACAAGAACGTTGTAAGACAGGACTGTTTTTCTCACAGACTCAGAGACCAAGAGAAACGAGAACATTGGACTGATAGAGATCAACACAGACAGTGATCAGTGACCTACAGGAACAGAAACATCACATAATCATATAAAGACAAGACACCCACGCAAGCAAGGACGCAGTAGAGAGACAGGGACTTTAAAAGACACAGACACACAGAGAGACGAGGAGACGACGAGGTCTGACCCTGGGAACGGAATGGAAGAAGGGGGGGGGGGGGGGGGGGGGGGGGGGGGGAGGGGGAGATGAAGACGGTGATGGGGGGAGGGGGAGGATGAGGAGGAGGGAGCTACTGGAGGGCGTGAAGGGAGATGAAGACAGTGACGGGGGAGGAGGGAAGGGGAGAAGGGGAGGGAGAGACTAGAGGGGGGGGGGGGGGGGAGATGACGACAGTGAGGGTGGGGGGGGGGGGGGAGGAGTGAGGGGGGGGGGGGAGGAGTGAGGCTACTTTGTGACAAGCGGTGGCTTTTTCAGCCTCAGACAGACAGACTGACAGACGTCAACTTGACAGCTCCAGGCGCGCGTGCGTCCCGCAGAGCAGCTCGCTCTCTAATCCGTTTACAGCGGAGGAGAGGAGAGGCGTCGTTTGAAACTTGCACGCTCGACTGACTCCACTACCAACGAGCACAGTCAGTGTCAGTAACAAGTAGTAGGGGGGGGGGGGGGGGGGGGGGGGGGGGGGGGGGGGGGGGGGGTGGGGGGGGGGACGAATTAAAAAGGAGGGGAGCGGCGGTGGGGGGGTGGGGGGGTGGGGTGGGGGGGGGGATAGGGATGGGAGGGTAGGGGGTGGGGGTGTTGGGGGTGCGGCTGACTGGCCGGACACTCTAAAAGATGCCGCTGACCCACAGACTTCAAAGGGGCGGGGCAGACAGGGAAGCCCCCCAGTATGTGTCCATCACACGTCACATCGTGTTTCAGGGCCAGGGGAGGGGAGAGAGAGAGAGAGAGAGAGAGAGGAGAGAGAGAGAGAGATGGACAGGAATAGGAGTATTGAATCAGTTTCTTTTGACACGCTTGCTGTTCATATCTCTCCCTCCCCCTCCCTCCCCCCCCCCCCACCTCCACCTCCACTCAGCTGAGGTTTTCCCGCACAGACAGCTCAAAAGAGTCTTTTTTCTTTTCTTTTTCTTCGTTTCTTTCTCTTTCTTTCTTTCTTTCTTTTTTTTTTCTTTCTTGTTGTTCTCTGTCTTTCCCTTCTCAAAGACCTGGTCTGACATCAGTCATGTGTGCGCCAAGTAGTATTATTTTTATTCTCTTTCGGTTCTCTTGGGGGTGGGGGGGGGGGGGGGGGGGGGGGGGGGGGGGGGGGGGGGGGGGGGGGGGGTGGGGGGGGAAGGGAATAAGTGAACGGAGGGGGTGGGGCTGGGAGTGGGGTGAAAAAGGGTTGTGTCACTCAGTGAGAGATCACCGTAAAAGGGTTTTGCACTGGAAAAGAAGGGATGATGAACAAAAATAAGAATATGAAAAAACAAAACAAAAGCAAAAAAAACAAACAAACAAAACAAAAACGAAAAAAAAAAAAAAAAGAAAGATTGAATAAATAATTCAATACAAAATCAATGAACACATACCATAAACTGAAGGGAACAGGTTCAGATCTCTCTCTCTCTCTTACAAAACACACACACACACACTCTCTCTCTCTTTCTCTCTCTCCCTCTCCTTCACACACACACACACACACACTCACACACACAGGGATCGATGCACATGCACGGGAAGCGGGATCGGGGGAGAGGTGGTCACACCCTCCCTCCCCCCCCCCCCCCCCCCCCCCCACCCCAACACCACCAGCCGGACCGGTTCCGAAAATGAAAGGGCACTCTGAGACAACAACAACAACAAACAACAATAACAACTTCAAACAAACAAACAAACTCAAAAGCCGCCACCATGTGGCAGAAGAGAAGACGTGTGTCTTATAAACCAGTTTTTTCTCTTCCCTATGTTGTCACAATTACGCAGATTAATCGTAAAAATCCTAATCCCCCCCCGACGCCCCCCCCCCCCCCCCCCTACTTTCACTCCCTCTTCTCCTTCACTACAAAACTGGTGATCAACGTTTGACTGAAGGAGCATAAGGCCTGACACCCCTCACTTCCTTGAACTTAACACACACACACACACACACACACACACAAAGGGGGGGGGGGGGGGGCAGGGAGGAACTTCCCACCCCTCTTGATCCGGGTGAGAGAGAGAGAGGAGGAGGAAGAAGAGAAGAGGGGTGGGGGAGGGGCGTAAAGGGATGGGGAAAGAAGATGGGGTAGGGGGTGGGAGGTGGGAGTGCGCGGAGAGTTACATCCGACGGCTAGGCTGAATTTCCCCTCCTGTGGGATGACGCAAAAAAAATGTGATTGGGGGGGAGTGGGGGAGGGGGGGGGGGGGGGGGGGGGGGCGGCTGCAAACATCAAAGCGACACACATACACACACACGTACGCACAAAGGAAGGCATGCCCGGAGTCAACACCTCGTGGCTGGAATTTTAATCTGACGGCGAGAGTCGAGGTTAAAAACCACTCAACCCGTTTATTTATTTATTTATTTATTTATTTTTTTTGAGAGAGAGAGAGAGAGAGAGAGAGAGAGAGAGAGAGAGCGCAAGCACCACCTTACACCTCCAAGTCTGCACTGTCCACAATGCTACAGATTATTCAATGCGAGAAACCGCCTGGTTAACCATCATCGTACACACACACACACACACACACACACACACACACACACTACCCAGTGATAGCAGAGGCCGTGGTCATCTCGCCGCGAAGGACAGCCACACAGGGCAAACAATGTGGGTGATGAAGCTGAATGAAAATAACGAACAAGTGGGAGTGACTCTGGCTGACCCACGGTGAAATGAAAAGATACACGCCCATAACTCCAAACGAACGCTGCTTACGACACCGAATCGCCTAGCAGAAATGACAGCACAGAGCACACGGAACGAACTACGAGAGACCCCCCCCCCCTACCCCCCCCCCCCCCCCCCCCCCCCCCCCCCCCCCCAAAAAAAAAAATATATATATAATAATAAAAATAAATAAATAAATAAATAAATAAAACAAAAAAATAAAGGATGTTCCAAGCTTGCCAATACTTGAGACATCTACACAGCAACAAATCAACTGGGAGAAAACGAACAAACAAATGTCAACATTTATTATTCATGGCGGACACAGCCATGAATACAGTAAAACTCTCTCTCTCTCTCTCTCTCTCTCTCCTCTCTCTCTCTCTCTCCAGATCTGTGTATGTTCGGTGCACGGGGAATCATGGCATTTGATGTGTAGATTGCCTGTTGCATCGCTGTTAGGTTCTTCTGATCTGTTCCATCTTCTTTCCTGTCTTTTCATCTAAACTAAGATTTCTACCAGTTTTCCCGTATGGTATTCATCATTTTTCTTTCTCTCTTACGTGTCAATGCTGATTATGCAATCCGCCCGATATGTGTGTGTGTGTGTGTGTGTGTGTGTGGTGTGTGTGTGTGTGTGTGTGTGTGTGTGTGTGTGTGAAATTTTCCGTCACTGAGCACATTACAAGCATTTTGCTTGTTGTTGCTTCAGTTCAGTAAGTTGTTTAGGTACACATTTGTTACTACAGAAATGTTAAAAAAACAAAAAACAAAACAACAACAAACAAACAAAACAAAACAAAAACGGACGAACAGAGACATTTATACAGGTAACCTCGGTTTGATCGGTAGAAAGGAAATCTTACATGAGACAGGGAACAAGTCAACAGTAAATAACGAACAAGTTAGGTCATCCTTGCTCCCATGGTGAATTAAACGCACGCCCAGAACTCCCAAACGAACGCTGCTTACGACACCAAATCGCCTGGCAGAAACGCTAGCACTGAGAGGTTGAACGAGATCGGCGCCCCAACAGTGGGGTCGCATTGTTTTGGACCTGTCGCTCCCTTCTCAGCAGCCGGATTTCGTCAAAATTGTGTCGGGGGCCCAAGTCTTGTTATTATGTCCCTATCTCTGCGTGCTCTACTCTGGTGTCTGGGCGAGAGATGCGACGTCTTCTGCACGTTTGTGATTCATGCATGGCCCAGTTCAAAACCGACCACGACGAGCCCATTGTAACAGAACAACAATCTCTCTCTCTCTCTCTCTCTCTCTCTCTCTCTCTCTCTCTCTCTCTGCTCTGTGTGTGTGTGTGTGGGGGGGGGGGGGGGGATTTGAATGTGCAGATGAAGTCCGTTGAGGCTGTAGTACGCATTTTATTTATGGGTATAGCATATAGGAATCAAAAGACACACACACACCACACACACACACACACACACACACACACACACACACATCGAAACCTGAAGCTATAACTTTAAGACCCCCCCCCCCCCCCCCCCAACTCAGCGTCTATTCCATCGCCTGCTTCCCCCCCCCCTCCCCCCCACCTCTTCGTCTTCAAACATACACCAAACCGCAACATCCCCATCTCCTCACCCCTACCACACCATGTTCTTACTTTCAGGTCAATGCCATGGAATTTCTCGGGGGAAAACAAACACAAAAAACAAAAAAAAACAACCAACCAAACAAAAACTACTAAAAACCCCAACACCTGCATCACTCAGGGATGATGGATGCGACGTCGAGGTGTACTGAGAGGGAGAGACCCAAGAGGAAGGGCCGGACGGGGGTGCGGGTGGGACTGGGGGTGGGGGTGGGGGGGTGGGGGGGGTGGAAGAGAGCAGTCCCTTTAGTCAGCCCAGGATTTCCTTGTATTGGTGACCCCTCGTCCTTTTAGAGACAACACCTGTCTTGTCTGCCTCCCAAGATTTATGGAATGCAGGTACAACGGAGCTGGGTGGGTGGTGGTGAGTGGTGGTGGGGTATGGGGGGTGGTGGCCGACCGATATATATATATATATATATATATATATATATAATGCTGAACAATTAAGTAGTGGGGGAAAACAAGTGCAGGTTAACAATTCTTCCATCATTATATTTATAGTAATGATTTGGCAAAGATTTGAAATTGAGAGGGGAAAAAAATGAAGTAAATGGGAAAAAAGTATATCATAAATATGAAAACCCTTCACTAGCTGCATGAGGAAACTATCGCAATCCCTCTCGAAGACAGATCTATATATATCGCCTGCTCCGAGGCCTTTCGTCCGCTGGATCGGACTCATCAGGGAGACACGGCTGATTGTGTCTGTGCTCTTGGCGTCAGACAGAGACACACCACAGTCCATAATTCTGTGGTGTTCCGACCACCAAGGGTTCGAAAAAGAATCCAACAGCACCCCAAAGCAGCCAGTGAAAGGCAGTAGAATTAAACAAAACGAAAGTGTGGAGAGGAAAAAAAGTAGTTGAAAACTAAAAATATTACGCAAACAGTATAAAATATAATGGACAATCTTTGAGACTATGCTTGAGGATCCATTTATATATATAGATATATATATGGAGGGAAACTAAAAAGAGAAGAGCAGTTCATTAGACAAAGATTTCCTTTCCTTTCTGGCCTCTTTCCCTTCCAGGGCGACGTACATCTGTCTCTCTCCGTCTGCATCGAAGACTGACGGATTGATTTGAAGCTTCACAGACAAGAGGAAATGACATCTCAACCAAGCGGACCATCCAACAGCGCTCTGTGCTAGGGCAGGGAGGGGATGGGGGTGGGGGGGGTGGAGGGGTGGGGGGGGGGGGGGGGGCGAGGGAGGACAGTGAGTGAGGGTGGACAGTATATAGCAGGAAGGATGGAGAAGTAAGTTTAAAAAAAAAAAAAAAAAAAGAGTTGGACGGGGCAAGGACAAACAACATCAGGGGAAAGAGGTGGTGGCCCAGATGATTCAGCTTCGCAGGAGAGAGAGAGAGAGAGAGAGAGAGAGAGAGAGAGAGAGAGAGAGAGAGAGAGACGGAGAGAGAGAGAGAGAGAGAGAGAGAGAGAGGAGAGAGAGACGGAACGGAAAGACAGACAGACAGACAGAGAAGAGAGACAGACAGACAGACAGAGACACAGACAGAGAGACAGATGGTGTTTGAAAGATTCGGGGCCACATCGACTCCTACTCAGGTTTACCCGATAGTCAAGGCAAGGCAAGCCCAGTAGAGGCAAGGCAAGGCACGACAAGACAAGACAAGGCACGACAAGGCAAGGCACGACAAGACAAGACAAGACAAGGCAAGGCAAGGCAAGGCACAACAAGACAATACAAGGCAAGGCAAGGCAAGACAAGACAAGGCAAGGCACGACACGACAGGCAAGGCAAGGCAAGGCAAGGCAAGGCGAAGTAACCAGGGCAAGGCATGTCAAGGGAAGCCAAGTCAAGTCAAATCAAGATATGCCAGCCCAGGCCAAGACGGGCAGGCCTAGACAGGCGACGCCAGGCTCAGACAGGCCAGGCCAGGCCAGGCCAAGGTGGCCAGACCTAGACAGGCGACGCCAGGCCTAGGCAGGCCAGGCCAGGCCAAGACGGGCAGGCCTAGACAGGCCAGGCCAGGCCAGGCCAAAGGGCGTGTTACGAGTCAAACAGGAGAATACGTCGGTAAAGCAAGAAAGGCTGAGTCTGTGAGCATTACTCCATACAGACTTAATGCGAATAAAAGCCAGGCAGAGAATGCAGTGCGACATGAAAGGTTCAGAAAGAAAGAGGGTGGGAAGGGGGTGGGGGGGGGGGGGAGGAAGAAAATGGGCTTAGTTGCAAGGAAGGATGAAGAGGGTGGTGGTGGTGGTGGTGGTGGGGGAGGGGGGGGGGGGGTATGCGTGTTATTTCTGGATGCGTCCGTGTAATTGTTTTAATGATACCAGCAGTAAACAACGAAAGTGGAAAGGTGGGATGCGTGGAGATGAGGGACCAGGATGGGTGGGTGGGTGGGTGTGGGAGAGTTGCATGGGGACGGCAGAAGAAAGGTGAAGTGGGGAGGATGGTGGTGGTGGGGAGGGGGGGGGGGAAGAAGGGAAGAGACAGGGGTGAACAACAACTAATTACCTGGCGGTGAGAAAAGGAAAAAAAAATATCTGAAGAACGTGTGGCACGCGGTTTCTTTTTCTTTCTTTCTTTCTTTTCTTTTTTTCTTTTGTTTTTTTTTTTCCCCCTTTGTTTTCTCAGGGCAAGAAAGTACACGACCACTCTCTTTTCTTCTTCTCTCCCCCCCCCCCCCCCCCCCCCCCACACACTCCTCCTCCCTTCCTCCCCCCCCCCATTCTCTCGCCCACACCCCTGTATCTCTCTGTATCTCCGTCTCTGTCTCTCTCTCTCTCTCTGTCTCTCTCTTCGCCTACTGTCAAGATATTTGTCGCTGTTGTGTTGTTGTGTTGTGTTCTGTTGTCGTTGTCGTTGTTGTTGCTGCTGTCCTTGTGTTGTTCCTCGTCCTCTTAACTCCTGTCAGACGCAGACCGGGAAGGGGGAGGTGAGGAAGGGTCTCATCCAGTTAGCAAGCGCATTTGGGAAGAGAGAGAGAGAGAGAGAGAGAGAGAGAGAGAGAGAGAGAGAGAGAGAGAGAGAGAGAGAGAGAGAGAGAGAGAGAGAAAGAGAGAGACATTTGGACAGGCATAGAGAGGCAGACAGACAGACAGAGACAGTGACAGAGACAGACAGAGAGAGACATACAGAGAGACAGAGAGAGAGAGACAGAGAGACAGACATAAGTGTGAGAGAAAGTCAGACAGACAGACAGACAGACAGACAGAGAGAGAGAGAGGGCAGGCAGGCAGACAGAGATAGACAGACAGACAGACAGACAGACACAGACAGATAAACAGACAGACAGGCAGACGGACGGACAGACAGACACACAGAGAGTGAGAGAGAGAAAGACAAAGAGAGAAAGATTCGCAGAAAATGTGCAGAGTAGGCAATTCGCCTTCACCCCCCCCCCCCCCCCCTAACCCCCGTATCCCAT
>JADBJO010003943.1:183726-191226 GCA_016801955.1 Conus betulinus | reverse complement strand
TGCACACACGTAAAATCCCATCACCAACTTTCGGAAAGAGAGGGCCAGTTTGGCCGTTAGTATGGATGACACTTTAGACATAGTATGCATCTTCCCCGAAGCTGGAATTTGCTGCCTTAATGGCGGGATAAAAAAAAAAAAAAAAACCGATATACACACAAAACTCCACTCCCTTTGTAGGGCAGATGGGATCAACCCTTGCCTGTCCATACAGGGAGTGTCCCCGCAGGAGTATGAGCCTGCGTACGCGCAGAAGAAGAAGAAAAAAGATTCTTGCCAACGACGGTGCTTGTTTCGACGTCGGTACTGATGTGCTGTGATGGTGGCAGTGGTGATGGTGGTGCCTTTGGTGGTGTCGTAATGAAACTCTGGTCTTTGACACGCCTAACTGTGCTTGCATTCTGATGCTGAAAGAAAAGGCGACCTCCTCAGCTGACGACGAGGACGACGACTGGCCGTCGACAATGACGATAGTGATGGTGTTGCTGCACGAGAAACATGTCAGGCCTGTGTTGTTAGGCCATTTGTTGTTGTTGTTGTGTTGTGTTGTTGTTGTTGTTGTTGTTGTTGTTGTTGTTATTCTACTGGGGATTGTAATCATCATTATTGATCAAGTAATATGTCATCTTATGAAGACGCATTCCAAACAAATAATTATGCACCACACACACACACACACACACACACACACACACACACACACACACTAGCACTAACACACTCAACTATACTAGTAGCGCAGACAACGATAGGTCGAGCTAATGCGTGTATGTTAGGCATCTGCCGGGTTGTGTCCACGAGACCCTTGTCTTCAGTCCTTTCATCTTAGTTATTCGTTCATTTATCCACCCAACTGAAAAAAAAAAAAAAAAAAAAAAAAAAAAAAATCCAGCGCACTGTGGTCTCGTAGCTTAACAGTTGTGGTGCTGGGTAACCACGATGGTCAAGCGCGCACGCGGTGACACCCAGCTCGGTGAAACTGAAACTCCAGACCGGTAAGTCTATATATATCCTTGACTCTTTTTTCTGGGCGAGCAGGAGCGAGGGAATGGAGGGAGTGCTGGAGGGAGGGGTGTGTGTGGGTGGAACCAAGCCTGAGTGAACCTCCGCATATTAATCTGAAAGGAAAAGTCACCTTCCCAGCTTCGCCCTGGATAAGATCATTAAGGAGACCAGACAGACCGGCCCGATTTGTTCTGCAGCAGACATAAACACGTGTCTTTCTGGGTGACATTTCATACCGCATTAAACCCCACCCCCACTCCCCGACCCCCCATTCCACTCCTCCCCACACCTCCACACTCACACCCCTTTCCAAGCCGCAAACACTAACATAACAACGCAGATCGCGTTTAAGATCGTCATTAGTGACGGAAGGGGGCAGATGATAGGGGCTGGGGAGGTGGGAAGGGGGGGGGGGGGGGGGGGGGGGGGAGGGAGGGGCTCAGCGGGAGCAAGCCCTGCTTATGTTGAGTCAAACCACAGCATCAGCTCAACACCACTGAGGCGACTCAGCAGCAGCAGCAGCAGCGCAGTGTCTTCTCTGGTAGGTTTCCTTACGTCCGACCTGTTGCCGATCGCACCCTGTAGTGTTGACGCGAAGACGGTACGGGCTGGGTGCAGCTGTTTAGAAGGGAAGGGATGAGAAGGGGGGGGGGGGGGGGGGATGAAATGGGGTAAAGGGGATGGGGGATCAGATATGGGAGGAGTGGTGAGTGTGTGTTGTGTGTGTGTGTGTGTGTGTGTGTGTGTGTGTGAGGGGGATGGATGTGTGTGTAGAGGGGGATGCAGGTGGGTGGGTGGGTGGGGGGGGGGGGGGGGGGGGGGGAGCTGAGTGGGTGCGGACAGAACGGGCAGCGTAGGAGTTATCCAAATGAAAGGGCGCAGAAGATGACACAGATCATCAATAACAACTCTCTCTCTCTCTCTCTCTCTCTCTCTCTCTCTCTCTCTCTCTCTCTCTCACATATATACACACATATATATATATATATATATGTCTCCAATTAAGAAATGTTCCTCGTCGTATTCTCTTTGGAAGTGATTGACAATCCCATTCGTTACGCGCTCCGAATGACATAAACTGCGGGATTATTTCCCCATCCCGCGCGCCCGTTTCTTCCCGAGACTGTGTTGTTTTGTGTCGTCTTCTTTCATTCCGTTTGTCTAGGTCGGTTAGCGTTTCTGTCCCCTTCATTCAGTCTTTTTTGTTTGTTTGTTTTTTTTCTCCCATGTTTGTCTTATTAATTTGAGTTTATCTTCCTTTTGCTTCTTCGTTTATGTTTTTGACTCGTGATTTAATCATCCACGAGTCTGTTTACTTTTTGGCTTAGCTGTCTTCGTGAATTAATGACATTCTCATATTCCGTTGGACATTAAACGTCACGTTACAGGTTTGATTATTATTCATTCCGCTGCTTTCATCATTTTTCTCATACTTTTATTTCTTGGTTTTCTTTTCAGAGGCGTCCCCCTCATCTAATTGTTTATTTCAATCAGTTTTGCGTCTGATTTTTTTTTTTTTTTTTTTTCTCTGTAGAATTCGCACTGTTTATTTGTTTGTTTGTCATCAACGGCACGCATATCAGCTTTCTTGCAGAGCACGTCACCCGTGTGTCGCCTCAACTTTTAAGGTTAAGTCCCCTGGTAGCCGGCCCCCTTTCGCCTGTGTCGCACTAAGCTTTGTCACGTACGCCTTGACTGTAGCCGTGTGCGTGTCATTGATCTTCGCTGTAGACTGCACAAGCCTGCCTCCTCCTATTCGCCGTAGGTCGCACTAATCGTCACTGCATGTTTATCTCCTTGGCAATAGTCGGCATGTCGAAAAAAAAAAAAAAAAAAAAAACAAAAAAAAAAAAAAAAAAAAACACGTCGTAGTTCGCCGCTTGTCGTTTCAAACTTCATGTATGTTTCCATAGGATTCCCCCCCCCCCTCCCTCTCTCTCTCTCTCTCTCTCTCTCTCTCTCTCTCTCTCTCTCTCTCTTCTTCTGCCAAAAAATCCGTCGCATGTTGCCCCTTACCCTTCGCCGTATGTCATCTGAACCTTTGCCTGTGTCACCTGAACCTTATCGCCTGATCCGTTGCTGGTTGTATGTCTGGGTTTTTACCTTCGCCGCTCATTGCATGAACTTTGCTTGTGTAGCCTAAACCATTGCATGAACTTTGCTTGTGTAGCCTAAACCATTGCATGAACTTTGGTTGTGTAGCCTAAACTGTATCGCCTTACCCGTTGCCGTGTATGTCTGGTTTAACTTCGCCGCGTGTCGGCTAAACAGTCGCTGTGTACCGGCCTCAGTTTCGTTGTAAGTCCATTTAAACCTTCGCCGTATTTCAACGAACCACTGCGTAAATCTCCTTAACTTCTGCCGTACGTCGCCTGTCAGCATACGCCCCTCTCCTTAAGATTCGCCGTATGTTGCCCAAACCGTTGCCGTAACCTTCGCCGTATGTCACCCTAACCGTCGCCATACTTTACCCCCCACCCCCAACCCCCCGTATGTCGCAAGATTGGTCGCGGTATATATCATTTACCTTCGCCGAGTGTCGCCCTACCTCGTTTTCATTTTCGCCGTATGTCTCCCTAACCGTCGCCGTATGATACTTTAACCTTTTGCCGTATGTCGACTTCTTCATCACGGTTTGTAGGCTTCATCTTCGCTGTGGGTCGTCATGCTTGTCACCCTTAACCGTTGCCGTGAAGTCTGCTTGACCGTCGTCTCATGTCGCCGTAAATCACTTTCACCCCTCGCCGAACAAACGTCGCCTTGCCGTGAACGCCCAACACTCTGACTTCTGCTGCACGTTTCTGAATCTCCAGAGAAGCCTAAGGAAAAGCCGTTGCCATATCTCCGTGGGGGTCGACAACCCATTGCTTTCATTCATCTGCATCATGTTGTGGGTAATGATGATAATGATAATGAATACTTATACAGCGCCTATTCTCGGCTAGACGCCAAGCTCTAAGCGCTTTACAATCAACACTCGTTTACACAACGGGCTGCCTACCTGGGTAGTGCCGACTGAAGAGCTGCCAGCTGGCGCTTCATTCAGTCGTTTCCCTGTGTCAATCAGTCAGTATCGTTCAATATCGATCACTCATTTTCCTTACTTCCTTCATTCTTTCCATTTCTCACTCAGGGTGAATGCTATGTGTAACGTGTCATCCATACCAACGGCCAAACTGGCCTACTCTTCCGAATGTGGTGTGATGGGATTTTACGCGTGTGCAAGATGTTATGCGTGCGTTCACACACGGAACCTCGGTTTATAGTCTCATTCGAAGGACTGTATGGGAAATGGAGTCAGAACCAATGTTAACTCCGAGGGAAAAAATCCCCCTGTACCGAAACGCCCCATAGGAGGGTTCGAACCCGCAACCCCAGGATCACCAAGATTGCGAGTCAGGCGCTCTACCAACTGGGCTATTCCGCGGGTACAGCGCAAAGATCCGGTGATCTGTCTATGCTTGCGTTGGTGATGGTGACAAGCTCCATGCAACAGCACGCGTGCCTCCTCACTGACAGCGAGACTGTCACGATTGTTTTGGTAAACATGTCGAGTGACGTTTCGGTGATATGTGTATGAGTGGTGTGTGTGTGTGTGTGTGTGTGTGTGTGTGTGTGTGTGTGTGGTGGTGGTGGTGGTGGTGGTGGTGTGTGTGTGTGTGTGTGTGTGTGTGTGTGTGTGTGTGTGTGTGTGTGTGTGTGTGTGTGTGTGTGTGTGTGTGCGTGCGTGCGTGTGTATAAGTGTGCATGTGCGTGTATGAGCGTGTGTACTTGTGTGTGTGTGTGTGTGTGTGTGTGTGTGTGTGTGTGTGTGTGTGTGTATGCGTGTGTGTGTGTGTGTGTGTGTGTGTGTGTGTGTGTGTGTGTGTGTGTGTGTGTGTGTTGTCATTACAACCATGAGTTAGTCTGACAATAATTGGTTTCAGTCAGTGTGTGTGTGTGTGTGTGTGTGTGTGTGTGTGTGTGTGTGTGTGTATGTTGTCAGTACAACAATGAGTTAATCTGACAATAAATTGGTTTTCAGTCAGTGTGTGTGTTGTGTGTGTGTGTGTGTGTGTGTGTGTAAAATGTGTGTGTGTGTGTGTGTGTGTGCATGTGTATGCGTGTGTGTGTGTGTGTGTGTGTGTGTGTGTGTGTGTGTGTGTGTGTGTGTGTGTGTGTGTGCGAAGGCTGCTCACAGCTTGTTATTGCCCTGTCTTCGTGTGCACGTGCTGCATGCAATCATTACTAACTGACTTCTCTAATTAAACCCCAACTGAATGACCTGAGAGGCTAAAATCATGACTAATTAAACCCCAAACTGAATGAACTGAGAGGCTAAAATCATGACTAATTAAACCCCAAACTGAATGAACTGAGAGGTTAAAAATCATGACTAATTAAACCCAAAACTGAATGAACTGAGAGGCTAAAATCATGACCTTCGACAATCACATTCCTCATTCACGGAGTGCTGCGCACGCGAATAACATCCACGTAGATACAGGTACGTCAAAGGCTATACGTTGTTACAGGTACATCAAAGGCTATACGTTGTTACAGGTACATTAAAGGCTATACGTTGTTACAGGTACATCAAAGGCTATACGTTGTCACAGGTACATCAAAGGCTATACGTTGTTACTGGTACATCAAAGACTATACATTGTTACTGGTACATCAAAGGCTATACGTTGTTACAGGTATATCAAAAGGCTATACGTTGTTACAGGTACATCAAAGGCTATCTTTCAGTCTTGATTCTTAATCCAACTAAGCATTGACAGACACATATTCGCATGCGCGTGCACTCACACACACGCGCGCGCATGCACACACACACACACACACACACACACACACACGCACACACACACACGCACGCACGCGCGCGCGCGCACACACACACACACACCACACACACACGCACGCACGCGCACATACACACACACACACACACACACACACACACACACACACACACACACACACACACATTCCAAGTGTCCGTTAAGCCTTACTAGGGTACGGAGGATCAAACTGTCAGTGTGGAACTCAACGTACCTGAAATTCTGAAAAAGAACACGTAGGGAAACTTGCCAGAGATCAACGAGCAATTAACGAACCTACTTAACCATACACAATCTTTTTTTTTACTCCCCCCCCTTTTTTTTTCTTTTTCATATCGAAATAGGATTTAGGGGATCTGACTACATGCCAAATTGGACATAACTTTCTTTTAAAAGTAAAAGCAAAGGAAAAAGATTACATACGTGTATAAATCCAGCGTCCAATCCCTTTTGTCTTTGAAGACAAAAGGAAAAAACTAGCCGAGGTTTATATCATAAGTGTGTTATTTCTCTGCGCCTTTCATTGTCACTTGGAGCGCTTTTCTGGTTTTTTTTTTTTTTTTTTTTTTTTGGCTGCCCTCTCTCTCTCTCTCTCTCTCTGTTTGTTCTCTCTCTCTCTCTCTCTCTCTCTCTCTCTCTCTCTCTCTCTCTCTCTCTCTCTCTCGCTAGCTCTCTCTCTCCTTGATTGATACAGTTTTCCTTTGTTTTGCGTTGAACGTACGATTTCTTGTGATATTACTAACTGGCATTGTTCTCCTTCTGGTACAATCGGGTGCACAAATTCTTGAATTCGTGCTTTGTACGTATATATACCACACCCTCTTCATAAGGGGGCTATGGCCTTTTTGAATGAAACATCCGTATCCGTAGCTCTCTCTCTCTCTCTCTCTCTCTCTCTCTCTCTCTCTCTCCTCTCTCTCTCTCTCTCTCTCTCTCCCACCACTTTTCTCTCTCCCCCTGTCTCTCTCTCTCTCTCCTTCCCTCTCTCTCTCTCTTACTCTCACTCTCTTTCCCTCCCCTTCTCTCTCTCTCCCCCCCCCCCCCCCCCTTCCCCTTGCTGTTTTTTTCCCTCTCTCTCTCCCTCCCACCCCCTGTCTCTCTCTCTCTCTCTCTGAACATTGCGTATTAGTCATGTCAGGCCATCGTCACCCTGCCCTCAGGACTAAAAGGCCATCTCCTGAAGGGCGGTCATCCTCTCAAAGTGGAAGTTGTCTCCCTTTCCGGCCACTGAGCAAAAGTTGCAGGCGACGGCGACAGGAAGGGTGGTGGTGGCGAGGGATTGGGGGGGGGGGGGGGGGGGGGCGTGAAAAGGGATGGAAGCGAGGCTGAGGTGGAAGACGTGTGTGTGTGTGTGTGTGTGTGTGTGTGTGTGAAGTGTGTGTGTGTGTGTGTGTGTGTGTGTGTGTGTAAGTGTGTGTGTAAGTGTGTGTGCATGCATGCGTACGTGTGTGTGTGTGTGTGTGTGGTGTGTGTGTGTGTGTGTGTGTGTGTGTGTGTGTGTGTGTGTGAGCAGGGTCTGGGAGAGGAGTATACTAGTTGTTTCCTGCTAAAAGCATGATCAACTTCGCGTGGTTGGTTCCCTTAATGGTGGTACAGAGCTGATCTGTTTGAGTCGAATCACCGATGCGAAAAACTGCTGGGGGGAGGGGGAGGGGGGAGGCAAGAG
>JADBJO010003943.1:176226-178726 GCA_016801955.1 Conus betulinus | reverse complement strand
TCAGCGAACCGAACCTGGTACCCAAAGCAGCTCAGATGTGTTGTTACTGAGAAGAAATACGAAACCAGTACATACATAAATGCCATCGTTCTTCCTAGTGTTTACGTATGGGGATTCTGCGTTAAATGCAACGTCTAAACAGGCCCGCGCGCACAGTCATATCTGTGACCAAAAAACACGTGAGTTTAGTTCTCCGACTTTGGTCAGACTCGAACCTTCGAAAGCGCGAACGAACGAACACAATCCGTTCATAACTTACAGTCGCACCTGTGGCAGACGCTGCTAAGACAAATCGCACCTGTGCAGACGCTGCTAAGACAAAGTCGCACCTGTGCAGACGCTGCTAAGACAAAGTCGCACCTGTGCAGACGCTGCTAAGACAAAGTCGCACCTGTGCAGACGCTGCTAAGACAAAGAGTCTTATGAGACACTGGGCGCGAGAAGCCAGCCAGCTGAGTCAGTGTGTTGGGCTAACATGAGGTCGAACTCTAGAGCCGATCAGTGCCACTGGCCAGTCTCACGAGTCATCCTCCTTTCACTGCTTTGCAGACATTCTACCACTCAACGCACACAGCACTTCGTTATCACACCAGCGAACACATGGCCTGCCAAAAGCTGAAACACATTCTGTCTTCATGCGCCCCATGACTTGACGTTCAAGAGACACAACACTCACGAACGGAACTAGAGAAGAAATGCAACTAGCTTATGAGACAACAAATTACACATGTCTGTCTGTCTGTCTCCCTCTCTCTCTCTCTCTCTGGGGTGATGAAAGTACACTTTTGTTCAAGTAGCCAGCTGGACAAGCTCACTGAAAATGCTTGTCATCAAACCTAAATCCTTGTAGCCAAAGCTTGAATAAATACGCTGCAGTGCAGTGGAGCATGTGCGCGCGCACCCACGCGCGCATGCGTGCGTGCACACACACACACACACACACACACACACACACAACAGAGAAAGAGACGGGTAAAGAAAACTATTCACAGCTTGTAATGCAGGCACAAAGATAAATTGTCAAAAGAAAAATTACGTTGAACTGTCACAATGGCTTAACGCTGCGCGCGCGCGCGCGCATACACACACACACACACACACACACACACACACACACACACACACACACACACACACAAAATAGCAACTCAACAAACAACACAGCACTGGGCCAGAAGAGTGAAAACAAAAAAAAAAAAACAAACAAACAAACAAAAAATAACCTGTGGAGAAGAGATGGCTGAAAGTAAAACCATCACCGTCTGGCCTTCATCATGAAAAAAATGTGGCAAGCCGACCCACTTTGTGTGTGTGTGTGTGTGTGTGTGTGTGTGTGTGTGTGTGTGTGTGTGTGTGTGTGTGTGTGTGTGTGTGTGTGTGTGTGTGTGTGCGCGCGTGTGCGTGCGTTCGAGAGTGCACGCGTGTATTTATGTGTGTGTGTGAGATAGCAGTCTGGCTGCCAGGCTAACATTTTCTTGACTCCTGCAATTCACACACTAAGAAATACAGCAAAAGCATACACTCATGGCGCTGAAATGTTCCCAGAGATACCACCCCCCCCCCCCCCAACCCGGCTTCCCATCTCCCATTGTGTTATATCTATGCCGTGTATTAAGGCCCACCCCCACCCCACCCCCACCCACCACCCCCAGGCTGTCCTGTCTCCTCCGTCCAGCCAGCCAGCAGTATCCTGACCTTCATTAACGCGAGTGGTCATCATGATGAACGTTTAGCTGGCCTCCAGCGTTTAGGAAACGGAAACAGCATGTCCACACGTAGCCTATGTTACGTGTACCCCCCCCCCCCCCCCCCCCCCTCCACCCCGGCAGCAGCGCATGGCCGTTGGTGGAAAAACTTGTCCCATCTTCATATGCGCTGGCCCCGATTTGTGATCCCAAGAGATTGCTAGCCACACCAGGTCCGATTCGCCGACTCTTTTGATGGTACCGCCATCCTCAATGGCCTTTTAAGAAATTGGGTTATATGTCCCCGTCCCCCCCCCCCCCCCCCCCCCCCCCCCCCGTTTCGCTAGCTGAATGCACACCTTTGAAGTTCTCAACCGGTGTTGAGCCAAGCCAATATGGCTTGTAAGTACAGCAATGAGGGATGTTTCGACGGATGTATTAAACTCTCCTTCTCTCTCTCTGTCTCTGTCTGTCTCGCTGTCTCTCTCTCTCTCTCTCTCTCCGCGTTAAGAAAGTGACAAGCTGAACGTGGTGAACTACCATCCCACATTGATCTTGCCACGCCTAGTCAGTTTGTGTTGATGCAAGTCGTACAAAAACAAAAACAAAAAAACAAACAAACAAACAAAAAAAAAAAAAAAACAGACATCGACAAAACCCTTATCTCGAAAACATCAAAAATATCAACTGATCTGGCCACTCGCCCGTCGAACCAGTTTGCCAACCTCAGTAACACTTCCAATGCATCTTAACTCCATCATCTCAACTTTACGATACTCTCGCAATGTCCGTCGCGCATGCACGCTGTGTGGAAG
>JADBJO010003943.1:163726-168726 GCA_016801955.1 Conus betulinus | reverse complement strand
CCCGCCCCCCCCCCCCCCCCCCCCCCCCCCCCCCCCCCCCCCCCCCCCCCCCCCCCCCCCACCCCCCCCCCCCCCCCCCCCCCGCCCCACCCCCCCCCCCCCCGAACCCCCCGGCCCCCACCCCCCTATCCCCCCCCCCCACCCCCCCCCCCCCCCCCCCCCCACCCCCCCCCCCCCCCCCCGAACAAGAATGCCCCCCCCCCCCCCCAAAACCACCCCCACAGCCACCCCACCCCCGACCACCCCCCCCCCCCCCCCCCACACCCCCCCACCCCCCCCCCCCCCCCCCCCCCCCCTCCCCCCCCCCCACCCCCACCCCCCCCCCCCCCCCCCCCCCCCCTCCCCCCCCACCACCCCCCCCCCAGGACATTCCCCCCTGCCCCCCCCCACCCACCAGCAGCCCCCCCCCCCACCCCCCCCCCCACCCCCCCCCCGCCCCATACAGCCCCCCCCCTCCCACCCCCCCCCCCCCCCCCCCCCCCCCCCCCCCCCCGCCCCCCCCCCCCCCCCAGCCCCCCCCCCAGTGGAACAAACAACGAGGCAAACTGGATGCCCTTCCGACCAGAACCATTGTTACTCTCACCCAAGACATTACAGGCCAAGGGCGAGACATCAACCCGGGTCCGTGAAGGACTTCAATGAATGCTATTAAAGGCCGCCCCGTGAAACCCTACCAAGAGGCGCCAGGCAGAATTACAGGCCATGCTGGAGTACTGAACTTAAGGTCCTAGGAGGGAGATGACTGCCAGAAGCCAGGAGGGCAGCAGAAGATCCCCCTGTGACCGAAAGCAACATCAAATTCCAGCAGGCTACAGCATTCTAGATTCCTCAAACACAAGCTACAAGCAAGCAGAAGATGAAGTTGGAGAGGGAGAAAAGAAGAGTGAGATGGAGCAAGAGAAACCGATTAGTCGGATAAGGCCAGAGAAACGGACGAATGAGATGGAACGAAAGAAACGACGAGTGAGATGGAGCGAAAGAAAAGAAACGAGTGAGATGGAGCGAAAAAAACGACCAGTGAGATGGAGCGAAAAACACGAAACGACGCGAGTGAGATGGAGCGAAAGAAACGACGAGTGAGATGGATCGAAAGAAAAACGACCAGTGGGATGGAGCGAAAAGAAACGACGAGTGAGATGGATCGAAAAGAAACGACCAGTGAGATGGAGCGAAAGAAACGACGAGTGAGATGGATCGAAAGAAACGACCAGTGAGATGGAGCGAAAGAAACGACGAGTGAGATGGATCGAAAGAAACGACCAGTGGGATGGAGCGAAAGAAACGACGAGTGAGATGGAGCGAAAGAAACGAACGACGACGAGAGGGATGGATCGAAAGAAACGACCAGTGGGATGGAGCGAAAGAAACGACGAGTGAGATGGATCGAAAGAAACGACCAGTGGGATGGAGCGAAAGAAAAACGACGAGTGAGATGGATCGATCGAAAGAAACGACCAGTGGGATGGAGCGAAAGAAACGACGAGTGAGATGGAGCGAAAGAAACGATGAGAGTGGGATGAGGAGTGGCAAGGAGAAGCCGTGGTAGTAGGGAAAAAAAAAAAAAAACAAAACAAAAAAAAACAAAAAACGATGGGTAAGATGAGGCAAGAGAAGAGCGAGCTGAGAAGAAATAACCAGCGAGATGGAGCAAGAGCAACGATAAGTAAGTTAGGGTAAGAGAAACGATGAGTGTGGGCGAGCGAAAGAGAAACGATAGGGGCAAGAAGAAACGGTGAGTGAGCGCTGGAGCAAGAGAAACGATTATCACGAAAAAAAACGACCAGTGGGATGCGCGCGCACGCGCACAACACACACACACGACACACACACACACGAGAGTACATGAGGCAGAGAGAGAGAAGAGAACAAGAGAGAGTTAAAAACAAAACAGGAGAGGGAGCAAGACAACAGAGGCGAGTGCCGCGCGAGGAGAGTAGCGAGAAGACGACAGTGTGTGGCGAGAGAAGAGAAACGATAGACAGACGAGAGTGAGCGACAGCAGAGAGAGATTAAAAAGGGCGGAACGCACCACACACACACACACACACACACACAAGAGACACACAAAACAGAGAACAGAGAGAGAGACAGAGCAAGCCAAGAGAGACAGAACGAACAGAGAGGGATGCAAAAACGGACAACACCCAAGACCAGCGGAGACCCCAGACAGCGAAGACCAACCCGAGAGAGGACCGGAAACACACCCCCCGAGCCCACCTCCCCCGCACAGGACCGCCGCTCTCTAAAGGACCCTCTCTTCTCTCTCTCTCTCTCTCTCTCTCTCTCTGAGGCCCCTTCACTTCGCGAGGGGCCAGCCAAGCCATACATATTGTCTGGCCCACCTATACATGACCGTCTTGATCAGCATATGGGGTGGAATGAATAAATCACAGACATACAGACAGACCGCAGCAACCTCCAAGCCGAACTTGAGGTTCCCGAGTTACGGATGACTGATGACTCGCCCAGGCACACACACACACACACCACACACACCCACACACACAGAGAGAGAGAGAGAGAGAGAGAGAGAGAGAGAGAGAGGAGAGAGAGAGAGATTGGGGAGAGGGTAGTGTGGGCGGGAGCGGGGAGGGGCAACCAATCAACGATGACAAACCCAGCCAAGAAAAACAGGCTGGGGTTTAGCGGAAAGAAGGGGGAGGGGGGAGGGTGGGGGAAGCAGAAGTTGGAAGCAGTGTAGGGGTACTGTGGAAGGAGAGGGGGTAACGGGACGTAGGTAGGGAGGGTTGGGGAGGGGGGGGGGGGGGGGAACGCTTGAGATGGCGTGGGAGGTGGGGAGAGTGAAGGTGGGTGGTGTGGGGGTCGTCAACCACAAACTGACCAGGAAAAAAGGCAGAGAGGTCTGTCCACCACGCATGGCAAAGAGCGCAGTTTCAAAAGGTCTCCCGCACCGTTCGTGTTCTTCACGATCGCATTACGGTCACCATCACAAAAAGCTGAAAGGAAATGAGGTGTTTCCTCTTCTTTTTCTTCTTTTTTACACGCGCTTCTGATTGGGACACACAGCGGATCGTGATCGAAGACTCGCCGAGAAACACCCCCCCCCCTACTCCCCCCCAGCGGAACCCCCCCCCCCTCCCCCCCCCCCCCCCTCCCCCCCCCTGCCGCAAACAAAACAACAAACAAAACCAAAAAACAAACAAAAAAAAAGGTCCGCACCCCCCCCCCCCCAGAGCGCAGGCGATCAACCCCGAAAAAAAAGGTACACAATATAATGGACTCATGGTGATCTTAATCCCAGAGCGCAGAGCGATCATCACCAAGAGGTCGAACAATAGGATTAATATTACTAACGTTTTATTTTCTCTATCTGATGGACTGATGGACTGGGGGGGGCGGAGGTGGTGGTAGTGGTGGTGGTGGTCGGGGTGTTTTAAAAAAGGGGGATGGAGGAGGCGCCAGCGCTGTTTTCTGACTCGGTATGACCCAAACTCTGCCGTATGATGTAACAGGCCAACACCCTCCTTCCCCCTCCACCTCCCCACTTCCCTCCGCTTCCAAGCCCTGCAGTGTGACCCAAGTGCCCCCTCCGCCTCCTCCCCCCCCCCCCCCCCCCCTCCTCCCCCCCCCCCCCCTCTCTCTCTCTCTCTCTCTCTCTGCGCCCCACCATTCTGGAGCGACTATCTCCTATCAACAACGACAGCAACAACAACAACAACAGCAAAGAATCGTCTCCTCTCAACAATGACAACAGCAACAATAACAACAAACAGCCGTCTCCTTTCAACAACAGCAACAGCAAAAAGCTGTCTCCTAGCAACAACGACAGCAAAAAGCTGTCTCCCATCAACCGCAACAGCAACAAAAACAACACCCAAAGCCGCCTCCTATCAACCACAACAGCAACAACAGCAAACAGCCGTCTGCCATGAGCAACAACCCAAGAAAAGCAAAAAAAAAGCCATCTCCTAGCAACAGCGACAGCAACAACAACAGCAAAGACTCGCCTCCTCTCAACAACCACAGCAGCAACAATACAGCAAAATGGCGACTCCTGTCAACACAACAACAGCAAAAAGCCGTCTCCTATCATCAACAACACAACAGCAACAACAACAGCAAAAAACATCTTCTATCAACAATGACAGCATCAACAACAACAGCAAAAAGCCGTCTCCTATCAACAACAACAGCAACAACAACAGCAAAAAGCTGTCTCCTATCAACGACAGCAACAACAGCAGCAAAAAAAAAAAATCTTTCTGTCTCCTATCAATGATGACAGCAATAGCAAGAAAGAAAAAGAAAAAAAAAGAAAAAGAAGAAAACAATAATGCCCAACTTTTCGCTTACAATAGAGACAACTCCCCAACCCAAATACTCACACACACGCGCGCGCGTACACACACAGACTCCTCCCCCCCCCCCCCCCCCCCCCCCCCCCACACCCCACCCCCCCCAATACTTCTTTGACAAGTTTGATTGAAATGGTTGTATCCAGCACTACTTCCTTCTCCCCTTCTTCTTCTCCTTCCTCTTCTCCTCCGTAATTTCTTTTCTCTTCCTCCGTTTTTATCTTCCTCCTTTTCCCTCTTCCTGTCCTTCCTTCCGTTCGAGCTCCTCCTCCAACTCCTCCTCCTCCTCTCCCTCCTCAGGGGCCGTACTTATATGTCGTGGGTAACGGGAAGTTACCTACTCGTTGTAAGCTCGAAGGTCCGTTACTTGCAGATCCATATGTCGAGAGTAACCTCTAACCTCGTGGTTTGCAGTGGGTGAGAGGTGGGTAACGTACAACGAGGATAGAACATGAGTCCGTCCTGGGTTAGAACAAAACAAAGCCATCCGACACGTTCAGTGATCACGAACTTTATGCAAAGTTAAGATTTCCTCGTCACAACATCTTCCAGCTGACAGACACTCTCCGAGAAGACACTGAATTTGATTTGCACAGACTGAGACACGGAACTCGGCCCCCTGCTCTACAAGTGTGTCTGTAGCTCCCAAGTTCGTCTGCTTAGCTTAGCTCTTGGTGTGTGTGT
>JADBJO010003943.1:148726-153726 GCA_016801955.1 Conus betulinus | reverse complement strand
TGTTTTGTGTGGTGCGTGCGTGCGTGCGTGCGTGCTGTGTGCGTGCGTGTTGTGTGTGTGTGTGTGTGTGTGTGTGTGTGTGTGTGTGTGTGTGTGAATGTGGTGTGTGTGTGTGTGTGTGTGAATGTGGTGTGTGTGTGCATGTGTGTGTGTGTGTGTGTGTGTGTGTGTGTGTGTGTATGTGTGTGCGTGCGCGCGTGCGTGCGTGCGTGCATGCGCGCGCGCGCGCGCGTGCGTGCGTGCGTGCATACGTGTGTGCGTGCGTGCATGCATGTGTAGGTGTATGTGTATGTGTGCGTGGTGGTGTGTGGTGTGGGGGGGGGGGGGGGGGGGGGGGGGGCAGTGCGTGAATTCCTCCGCCACATAGACTACAACCGCAAATCCGTCATTGGAGGGCTGACTACACTGTTCGTTCAGGAGAATCACTCCTCAATGACCACAGCTTTACAGCCACCAGCGGCTTTTGAGACGAAAAAGACAAGACATTTGGATGCCAAGTGCTTTGACCCCCCCCCCCCCCCCCCCCCCCCCCCCCCCCCCCCTAAAAAAAAAGAAAAGGCTTGAACCGACAGAGCAAACAAAGCCAGCCCCACGCAGACAACGTCGTTCAGTGCCTGGACACAACTGTGGCTGGACCTCGCAGCATCTGCGCTAGTTCTTTTAAAAACAGAGAAGTGAAAACAAAACTAGATTTTTCATTTTCTTCAAGTTTGGGGTTTCAGGATTTTTTTTTGTTGTTGTTGTTGAAAGAATACCTATGTATGTCAACCGTTTTGGCTAGATCTTGCTGCAGTTATGCACGCTTTCAAAGAAACTGGTTCCAAGCCAATATATTTCTTTCTAGAAGAAGAAAGAAGAAGAAGAAATGTGAAACTTGTTGAAAAAAAAAAAAAAACTGGATTTTATCTTCATTGCTGGAATTTGGGGAACACTTTTTAAAGGGAACTCCTACAGAAACATCTGTGTGTTGGCAAGTTATACAGCTTGCTGTATCCAACGTCGACGAATTTCTTGGCAGTTGTGTGGTGTAGCTTGCATCCCAAACGCTGGCGAATCTTTAGACCAAGACCCAACTCAGATCATATCGTTTACAGTTCAGCCGACCACCAGAACCATAGTCAAGGTTGGCTAGCTTTGCTGCTCGTCGTAGGCGCCTAACGCAGACCAACGTGTAGACGAGAACTCAGAAATGAAGAGGTGTGGCAGCACTGTACCCCTGTCGTAATCCAACACAGGCAAAATCCTTCAGATCGAAACCCCAACGGGAAGGTCAGGAGCCTAGCCATGCAGCTTCGCGTACAGGACGCTGGCCACTCTTTAGACCAAGACCAGACTCAAATTAGACCAAGACCAAGACAAATTCAGACCAAGACCAGACTCAAATTAGACCAAGACCACAGACTCAAATTAGAGCAAGATCAGACTCAAATTAGACCAGACCAGACTCAAATTAGACCAAGACCAGACTCAAATTAATTAGAAAAGAAAGAGAAAGGAAAAGAAAGACAAAAAAAAAAAAAAAAAAAAAGGGGGGGGGGGGGGTGGGGTTGGGGGGGGGGGGGGGGGGGGGGGGGGGGGGGGGTGGGGGGGGGGGGGGGGGTGTTACAAAAGTGCATTTGACAGGTCACCTTAAGCACAGTATTTGTTTCCTCCAGAATGAGAATGACGTCCAAACAGCTGCTCTTTAGAGAAAAAAACAATCACAAAAAGGATGAAGGCCGGGAATGCAGCGCAGGAAGTAGGATGGTAGTCAGGGGGGTGGGGGTGGGGGTGGTACGTGGGTTTGGTGGAGAGGTGGAGCGAGGGGCCAAGGTAGTGGGGAGGGGGGGGGGGGGGGGGAGGAGATGAGAACACATGAACATGCAGAGGGGGAGAGAATGAAAAAGACGCATTTAAAGGAGAAGGATGAAACTGAGTGAGAGAGAGAGAGAGAGAGAGAGAGAGAGATAGAGAGAGAGAGAGAGAGAGAGAGAGAGAGAGAGAGAGAGGTGTGGGTGAAGGCAGGAACAGGGCGGATAGTGAAAAATAACCTCCACCACCCCCCACCCCCCCCTTCCCAACCTCCCTCACCTTATACCCCTTTCCTCCCTTCCCGACTCCATCCCCTTCCTCTCCTCCTTCTGGCCTCCAGTTCAGCTCTTCACTTCCATCAAGCACAGTTTTGTCGATGGAACGATGACATGGAGTTTAACACACACAGAGAGAGAGAGAGAGAGAGAGAGAGAGAGAGAGAGAGAGAGAGAGAGAGAGAGAGAGAGAGAGAGAGAGCCCATCCCTTTTTTTTGTTGTTGTTGTTGTTTTCCCAATCATAAACAAAAGCAAACCAAAAAAAAATTCGACAGCGCCATCACCTTCATTACAGCTTCATCAACGGGCGCACCTGTGGGTGTGTTGTGCATTCGCTGTTTCCATTCTAGCCTCCTCCTATACCACCCCATCCGTCCATCCCTCCGCCACAATCGCCCGCCCCCTAACTCCACCCCCCCCCCCCCACCCTCACCACCCAGCACCCCAGCCCCCACACCACCACCGCCTTCACCATCTCCCACCTTCCTCTTCTTCCCTTCCTCCTAATCCTGTTCCATCCCCCCGCCCTCTCTCTCCCTCTCGTCTTCTACCCTCCCCCCCCTCCCCCCTCTTTCTTCTTTCTTTCTCTCTCCCCCCTCTCTCCTCTTCTCTCCCCCCCCCCCCCCCCCCGTCTCTCTCTCTCTCCATCCACCACCTGTAATTGTACCCGACCTCTTTCCGTCACTAATGCAAGTCTGGCATTCTGATCATCTCTTACCCCCCCCCCCCCCTCCCGTCCCCACCAGCACCCCTACCCCTACCCCCCCCCCCCCCCCCCCCCCCGCGCGCCTCGCGCCCTACTTTCTTCTCTTATTCGACTGCTTCCTATCTCCCCCTTTTCCCTTTCACACACCGGAGAAGACTACAGAAAGAAACAACCACTGAACAAAACACATGCCAAAAAAAAAAAAAAAAATGAAATAATAGAATGACACGTTAGCAAGTAATGCGTGAGGGAAGGGAAAAAAGGGGGGGGGGGGAATGTTGGGGGGGAGGGGATGTGGGTGGTGTGGGGGGTATGCGGATAGGGAAGGAAGAAGGAAGAACAGAAATACGAGAGAAAGAGCAGAAGAAGTGGGAGAGAAGAAAGAAAAAAAAAGGAGGAAAGAGAGATTGGAAGGAATGAACTGAGAAGGAACGAAGGAAGGGCAGGAAGAAGAGAGAAGAATAAGAAAAGAAGAAAGAAGAAGAATGAGGCAGAAGAAATAAGAAGAAGGAGCAGAAGAAGAATAAGAGGAGGATGAGCTAAGAAGAAAGAATAATAAGAAGAAGAATAATAAGTAGAAGAGGAAGAGGAGTTTGAGAAGAGGTAAGAAGAAAGAAGAATACGAAGAAGAAAAGAAGAAGAAGAAGACTAGGAGGTAGGAGGAGCAGGAGGAAGAAGAAGAAGAAGAGAATAAGAAGATAGTTGAAGAGGAAAGAGGAAGAGGAGGAGGAGGAGGAGGAGGAGTAAAAGAAGAATAAGAATAAGAGGAAGAGGAAGAGAGATTAGGAGATGAGGAGTGGGGAGTAGGATAAGAAAGAGAAGAAGAAGAAGAAGAAGAAGAAGAAAGAGAGACTTTTTGGGGATCAGGATCACCCCCCAAGTTCTAGAAGAAGAAGAAAGAAGAAAGAAGAAGAGAAGACTTTTGCGGTTTGCGGATCGTCACCAAGTACTACATAACGAAAACATTCAAAGCATCCCAATTCGATCACGAAGTAAAAAAAGCGCAAAATTCGATTTCATAGCGCAAAAGAGAATATTGCAATTAGGTCTGTTGGAAACACATCTGGCATTCCACAGCATCCTGCCTACCTCCCGCCTCCCCACCAAACACCACACACAACCACACACACACACACACACACACACACCACACACACACGCACGTACACACACGCACGCACGCGTGCGTACTCTCTCTCTCTCTCTCTCTCTCTGCACACGGCGTGCGTACTCTCTCTCTCTCTCTCTCTCTCCCTCCCCCCTCCCCTGCACACGTGCGTACTCTATCTCTCTGCACGCGTGCGTACTCTCTCTCTCTCTCCTCTCTCTCTCTCTCTCTCTCTCTGTGTGCACACGTGCGTCTCTATCTGTGTGCACGCGTGCGTACTCTATCTCTCTCTCTCCTCTCTGCTCTACTCTCTCGCTCTCTCTCCTCTCTCTCTCTCTTCTTCTCTCTCTCTAGTACTCTCTCTCTCTCCCCCTCCCCTGTGCACGCGGCGTATCTCTCTCTCCGTCTCTCTCTCTCTCTCTCTCTCTCTTCTCTCTCTCTCCCCCTTGTGCACGCGTGCGCGCGTGTGCGTACGAAGACAATGAGATCATTCGGATTTGATGTGCGGAGGGTTGTATCAAGAAGACAGGAGGAATGAAAAAGCATGAAAAGAGAAAAAAAAAAAAGAAGGATCACATTCTCTTCTCTCTCTCTCTCTCTCTCTCTTCTCTCTCTCTCTCTCTCTCTCGTACACACACACACACACACACACCACCTCCCGCTTCATACTATTATTCCACCCACTCCCTTCCTGCTTCTCTTGCCATCATCCCCCCCCCCCCCCCCCCTACCATCCCCAACCTTGGACCATCCCCCCCCCCCCCCACTCCTCCCAAAAACAAAAACCTCGTGACAAGGTTAAAAACACAATCCGCGGAGTTACCCCCCACCACAAATTGGCCCCCCCCACCGGGGGGACAGACAAAAAAAGACGCATACCCCGTAGATTACTGTCCAGGTTTTTACTCCCCTGTTTTACGGTCAAATGACTGTGCCCCAACTCACTTCGGACGGTCAACCCCCCCCCCCCCCCCCCCCCCCCCCCTCTAACCCCCCCCCCCCCCCCCCCCCCCCCCCCCCCCCCCCCCCCCCCCCCCCCCCCCCCCACCCCCCCCCCCCCCCCCACATACCTACCCTTTCCTCCAAGCTTCATGCAGCTCCTCCCAGCGCACCCTCCCC
>JADBJO010003943.1:121226-136226 GCA_016801955.1 Conus betulinus | reverse complement strand
AGTTCTGATGGTGTGTTTCGAAGCAATGAGGATTATTTCAGTTTTGTCATGAAGGCCAACTAAAGCCTACGTGAAAGAAAAGAAAAAGTTTGTTTTTTTCTTTTAAATCATGATCAAACACAAAGCGGTGTTGAACCAAAAGATGGAAACACACCAGGGCCTATGGGACCTGTAACAAGAAGTAAACACCGATCAGGAGTTAAAAAGATAAATACGTATAGACACAACTCAAGGTCATTCTTGATCCATCCATACAACTCTCTTATCCGTAGTGACTGGCCCCCTAGAGTCCTCCTCTCTCTCTCTCTCTCTCTCTCTCTCTCTCTCTCTCTCTCTCTCTCTCTCTCTCTCTGTCTCTCTCTCTCTCTGTCTATTCAAGACATCAGATGATAAATCTTTTGGCGAGGTAGTATGAACTTTCACATTTTTATTAGTAAGCTCGTTTATCGCTTTTTCCAATTGCAATTCTAGAAATATATCCTCTCTTTCAAATATACCATTTATGGGTGTCCATGAAGTGTATAAATCTCTAAGTAGCCTAAAAACAAAGTAGTAACACACAAGTGGTCTTGATGGCATTGATGGGAAAATCTTAAAATTGTCAGCCCCAGTAATCGCCGAAACGCTTACTTACATCTACAACCTATGCCTTGCAAAAAAATTATTTCCAAAAGCTTTTAAAGTTGCTAAAGTCATACCAATCTATAAATCAGGTAACTATGCTGATCCCTCAAATTATAGACCCATCTCCATCTTGTCTATACTCTCTAAACCTTTGGAAGATAACAAACACATTCTGAATCACTTCAACTCCTTCGATCTGTTTCATCCAAACCAATCCGGATTCAGGGCCAACCATTCTTGTCATACAGCATTAACTAATCTTGTGGACCAGTGGCTTATTAACATAAACAATAATAAAATCACAGGTGTTCTAGTAGTAGACTTATATGAAAGCATTTGATGTCGTCGACCACAGTCTTCTACTTGAGAAATTAAAGATCTATGGCCTAACTGACAACGCTTTGGAACTTCTATCTTCATTTCTCTCAGACAGGAAACAGTGTGTTTCGGTAAATAGATCAAATTCTTCCATTCTACCTGTTAAGTACGGCGTCCCCCCCAGGCTCAATCCTTGGGCCCATACTATTTTCTATATATATAAACGATCTACCTCTGTTTTTTACAACTTTATGTGAGATGTTTGCCGATGATATACCACTATCCACACCTGTCACGATAAATTAGATAGCATTTTTATCTCCTTACAAGAAAGTATCAATAAGTTATTGGAATGGTCTGAAACTTAATCATATGCGACTCCACCCCCCAAAAAACTAAATACTTATTAATTACTACTAGACAAAAAAACGTCAAAATCTTTCTTGCAGCAATCATTACCTTTGTATTAATGGTGAAAATCTCGAAGAAGTTGATCACCATATGATCCTAGGTGTTATTATTGATAACAATCTGTCATGGTCGAATCATATTGCGTTATTATGTAAAAAATGTCCAGAAAGATTTACCAGCTTTCCAGAATGAAACACTTTTTAGACCAACATAGCCGTAAGTTGTTCTTTCATGCCTATGTTGAATCTTACATAAACTATGCCTCAACAATATGGGATTCGGCTAGTGATAATATTTTAAAACCTTTATTCAGTTTACATAGACGTGCCATTAAACTGATCCTCCTGAAGTCCTCCTCCCCTACTTTCTCAGAATATAAACATTTAGGAATTCTGCCTCTAAAATGGAAACTAGTTTACAACAAAGCTATCTTTATGTTTAAATAATGTCCGACCGTGCCCCTGTGACTTTGAAAAAACAGATTCGAAATGAAGAAGATCCGTCATGTTTACAAGATAAAAGTACTTCCGAGAATAGATCTGTTTAAATCAAGCTTGTTGTACTCTGGTGGCTGCTTATGGAATTCTATTATAACTTCAATCGATGTAAATACAAGCTCCGAGTCTTTAAAAACAAATATCAAACACACCTTATGACGCAATACATGGAACAGCATCTCCTAATCCTTATGATCAGTGATTATTTAATTTTATATCTCTCTCTCTCTCTCTCTCTCTCTCTCTCTCTCTCTCTCTCTCTCTCTCTCTCTCTCTCTCTGTTTGAAAAGGGTGGGTCGTGAACGGAGGGGTAGATGGGGTGAGGTGGGGTGCTTGGGACGAGGGGCGAGGATGGAATTTTTTTTGCAGAGAACAGGGGATAGAGAGGAAAGGGGAATTGTAGAGCGAATCTGGAGGGCGCAAAAATGTGTGCTGTACGCCCCCTTCCGGAACAGATGCTTGGTTTTTAATATTGATTTAGTATCATGTTGATTTCTATGTGTGATTATTATATGTGTTCTGTATTTCTATCTTTTTCAGATCATGCTATTCGATAGTAATGTTTGACAATGCAAATGTATGTATGTGCACATTGTGTTATATTTGAATTGTAATGTTATTATTTTCAATCATTATCATTCGTTACTATTGTTATTGTATTATTATTGGGTATTTGTCATTATTATCACTGGGTGAATAGAGTGCTTGGAATGGATTGTGTGACAGGTGGGTGTTTGGTTAATGGATGGGGGTGTGGAGGGGGTGGTTTTTGTGTGTTTGAAATGCTTCTTTTTTTTTTTTTTTTTTGAGGGCAAGATGCAAACAAGCCTGCCATGTGCTTATTCTTTTCCCTCATTACTCTGTCTCTCTCTCTCTGTGTCTCTCTGTCTCTGTCTCTGTCTCTCTCTCTGTCTCTCTCTCTCTCTCCTCTCTCTCTCTCTCTCTCTCTCTCTCTCTCTCTCTCGTGTCGCATCGCGTTTTCTCTCACGTCTTGTCTTGTCATGTAACTCTCGTAGAAGAAGGAAAGGGGGGGGGGGGGGGGGGGGGGGGGGGGGGGGGGGGGGGGGGGGGGGGGGGGGGGGGGGGGGGGGGGGGGGGGTGGGGGGGGGGGGGGGGGGGGGGGGGGGGGGGGGGGGGGGGGGGGGGGGGGGGGGGGGGGGGGTGGGATGTGAAGGTCACAGCGAAACAACTAGACCACATTTTGCACTCACTTTAAAATGTCCACGTGGGGAAAAAATTGCTCACAGCCGTTCCAAATTGCGCACTGACATGTTCCTCTCGCGCTCTCTCTCTCTCTCTCTCTCCTCTCTCCTCTCTCTCTCTCTCTCTCTCGTCTCTCTCTCTCCTGCCTGTCTGTCTCTCTCTCTCTGTCTCTGTCTCTCTCTCTCTCTTTCTCTCTCTCTCTCTCTCTCCTCTCTCTCTCTCTCACACACACACACACACACACACACACACACACACACACACACACACACACACATTTCATCTCCTCGATTTCCCTGTGCATATTTTTCAGATTCCAATCAATCCATTTCATTCATTATGGCACTGGGCCAGAGGGCAGGGAGTGCGTGTGAGTGGGTGGCGGGAGGGGCTGGGGTGGGGAGTCCACAACCACTCTCTCCGCTAACCCCCTCCCTCCCTTACCCTCCGCCCGACTCTCACCCCCACCCCCCCCCCCACCTCCCCCTCCTCCCCCCGTCTTGAACTCGCCCTGATGTTTTCACGAATCAATCTCCACATGAATTTGTAACGTGACAGAAGGTCCGACCCCCCCCCCCCTCTCTCTCTCTCTCTCCCTAAGCCCCCCCCCCCCCCCCCCTCCTCACCCCTGTCTCCCTCGCCTCCCCTCCACCTCCCGCTTTAATCCGCTTTTTGGCGTTTTATGAATTAAGTCTTTGAAATGAATTCCAACAGAAATTTCACTTCAATTGTCTTACGACAAAGGCCATGATGTCGAAGTAGGAAATGTCGAATGTACATTAAAAGAGAGAGAGAAGAGAGAGAGAGAGAGAGAGAGAGAGAGAGAGAGAGAGAGAGAGAGAGAGAAGCCTCGGTATATATTAAAGTTTCCGTCAGTTGCAGTTGCTGGGACTACTTTAAATAGTAGTATAGTAGTAGTAGTAGTAGTAGTAGTAGGAGGAGGAGGAGGAGGAGAAGGAGGAGGAGGAGGAGGGGGAGGAAGAGAAGGAGAACAGCAGCAGCAGCAGCATAGTAATATAGTAGTAGTAGTGGTAGTAAGAATAGTAAAAATAGTAGCAAAAGTAACAGTAGTAGTAGTAGTGGTAGTAGTAGTAGTAGTGGTGGTGGTGGTGGTGATGGTGGTGAAGTTGGTGGCGGAGGTGATAGTGGTTTGTTGTGGTGGTGACAGGAGCAGGTGAATTATGGGAACGCTTCATTGTGAATTTTCCGCTGAACAGTCCGTCCCCTGGGGGACACACACACACACACACACACACACACACACACACACACACACACACACACACACACAGCCGAGGAGGAGGACAGACGGGGTGGGGTGGGGGGGGGGGGGGGGGGGGGGAGGGGGGGTTCGCTCAGACGTCCATCTTCACGAATTACATATTCATCAAGTCCATTCCTGAATGACTTCGAGGTTTTCTTGCCGCTACAGAAGTGGGTGTCTGTGAGCGAGTGTGTGGTGGTGGTGGAGGGTAAACCCAGGAATAGCGGCGGGGGTGGGGGTAGGGGTGGGGGTGGGGGGCTGGAAGGGAGAGGGGTTGAGGAGGGGGGGGGGAAGGTAAATCCCTGCTTCCTTCATAGGCAATCCCCAGCATCAGCGAAAGACGATCCAGTCAATATGCAAATGCATGAGGATGCAAGGAGGGATTTAGTGGAGTCTGGCAAACAGCTGCCGCAAATGTCATAAAGCATTTTCATGTGTAGGTCTCTCTCTTTCACTGTCTCTGTCTCTCTCTGTCTTCTCTCTCTCTCTCTTTCTCTCTCTCTCTCTCTCTCTCTCTCTCTCTCTCTCGCTTTCGTTAAAGGAGCGAGCGAGTGAACTCATCCACCCTCTCCCTCACTCTCTCTCTCTCTCTCTGTGGGGAAAAAAAAAACTCTGAACCAGAACGAAGCGAAGTTTCTGTGTTAAAGCCTTAATCATCCTTCTGGCCATGGCTGCCGTAAGTGTAGTCACGCGCATACACTACTACTACTACTACCTTTTGTTGTTGTTCCTCTTCCACTTCATATCATACTTATCATTATTATTGCTATTATTATTGTTGTTGTTGTTGTCATTGCTGTTGTTGTGTCGTCGAGTTTGTTGTTACCCTATCATGATCATCGCCATCGTTATCTCACATTTATAACCAATACTCTTTGCCGCTTGTCTTTGTTTCCAGCGGGACAAAATCCACCCCGGCGCGTGGTCACTTCTCTTCGTCTTCCCTGCACAAGACCTCCAAGTCGAATCGCGTTGCTTCTGCTTTGTCGCTGGGCCATTCCCTCCCTTTGGCGTGTCTGGTGACCCACGTGATTTCTGCCTGCAACTCCAATCGGCAGTCGCAACAGGTAATTTCCCACGGTGTCTCCAATCAATCGCGATAAAGCTGAACAAATTCCGCGAAACAAGTAGGCAGGCACAGACATAAAATTCCACACACGCACACACACACACACACACACACACACTCTCTCTCTCTCTCTCACACACACACACACACACACACACACACACACACACACCAACGAAAAAACAAAGGCGAAATTCAGACAATCTAATTTCTAATTTAGTTTCATTCCGTTTAGAAATCCACTTTTTCTTCGATTTAACAAAAACAAAAAAAAAAAAAAAAAAAAAAAAAAGTAAAGAAAAAAATTGCCTCTACAAAGCAGAGGTAAAAAAAATAAATAAATAAATAAAATAAAATAAAATAAAATAGAAGAAGAAGAAGAAGGAAATCCGGTCTTCTCATGCTCAGCATTTATTCTCTCCCCTTCATGCACCAACAAGGAGTAAGTAGCGTCCTCTTGGTGGTAGTAAGAACCCGTTGTTTTTTTTGTTTGTTTGTTTGTTGCGGTTTGCTTTTTTGTTTTCTTTTGTTTTGTTTTGTTTTGTTTTTTTTTCTTACCTCTCGTCGCTTAACTTTCAACCTAGCTCACTCACCACTGTCCGAGGGTGTAGACGAACAACATCGACAAAGTGGACAACGTCGCCTTTATTAAGGATTGCTGTTATGGCGAAGTTCAGACAAAGCCACAATCAACGTGGCTTCAATATTGATTACTACTGATACCACCACGACGACAACGATGCCACCACGACGACAACGATGACGACCTCGACTACTATTAATATGACTTTCTCTCTCTCTCTCTCTCTTTCTCTCTCTCTCTGTGCGCGCGCGCGCGCGCGCGCGCGCGCGCGTGTGTGTGTGTGTGTGTGTGTGCTCGTGCCTGTCTGCCTGCATATCCATCCATTCATCCATTTCTCTCTCTCTCTCTCTTTCTCTCTCTCTCTCTCTCTCTCTCACTCACTCACACGTCTCTCTCTCTCTCTCTCTTTCTGTGCGTGCGTGCGTGCGTGCGTATGAGCGTGCGTGCGTGCGTGCTTGAGTGTGCGTGTGTAGGTATGCGCACGTGTATGCGTGCATGCATAATGAACGTGCGTGCTTGTTGCCAGGGAAAACATGTGAGCCTGCCATGCTTAAGATATGCAAAATGTGTGGCCATCAGTCTGTCGGCGCGCGTGCTTGCTTCCCCATAGCACTGCCAGGTAAACACTGCCTCCTGCTCTTCTGCATGATTATGCGCATGAGTTGTTCATATAAATCCCCCAGTGACACTCCCTAATCAAGTCGAAAGGCGTGGGGGAGAGAGAGAGAGAGAGGAAGACAGAGAGAGAGACAGAGAGAGAGAGAGAGAGAGAGAGAGAGAGGACAGAGAGAGAAAGAGAGTCAGACAGAGAGAAAGAGAGACAGACAGACAGTCAGAGAAAGAGAGACAGACAGACAGACAGAGAGAGAGAGAGAGAGAGGGTGGGGATGGAGACAGAGACAGATGACAAGACGAGACGAGACAGAATCAAAGAAAGAGAGACAGACATACAGAAACAAGAAGACAAAGAAAGAGACTGAGAGAGTTGACAAGACGAGACGAGAAAGAATCAGAGAGAGAGAGAGAGAGAGAGGGGGAGAGGGAGACAGAGACAGATGAAATGACAAGACGAGATAGAATCAAAGAAAGAGAGGAGACAGAGAAAGAGACAGAGAGATGACAAGCGGAGACGAGAAAGAATCGAACAGAGAGGTGGGAGAGACAGAGACAGAAACAGAGAGAGAAGCCAAGACAAACGAGAAAGAAGAAGAAAGAAGAAGAAGAAGAAGAAGAAGAAGAAGAAGAAGAGAGAAGAGAGAGAGAGAGAGAGAGAGAGAGAGAGAGAGAGAGAGAGAGAGAGAGAGAGAGAGAGAGAGAGATATGGAGAAACACAGATATGGGAGAGAGAGAGAGAGAGAGAGAGAGAGAGAGAGAGAGAGAGAGAGAGAGAGAGAGACAGACAGATAGATAGACAGACAGACAGACAGACAGAGACAAAGAGAGAGACAGAGAGAGAGAGAGGCAACGGAAAAGTGGGGGATGGGGGTTCACAAGACAGAGAGAGAGAGAGAGAGAGAGAGAGAGAGAGAGGAGAGAGAGAGAAGAGAGAGAGAGAGAGAGAGAGAGAGAAAAAAATATTGAAAACTACTCACACATTACACGAATGCGATTAAAAAAACAAACAAACAAAAACAAACAAATCAACAGACCAAAACCGCCGATATCACCCCCATCCCCTCCCCCGAATGCCAACGTTACCAACCAAACAGAACTCTAGTTCACACACACACACACACACCACACACACACACACACACACACACACACACACACACGCTTCAGCGCTAAACACAGTTGAAGATGTACACAATGGAATTCGCCCGATTCATCTCTCTGTGCGAAAACAAACAAACAAACAAAACAAAGCTAAAAACAACCAACAAAAACAACAACAACAAAGGAATAAAAAACGGACATACAAGCAAGCAAACCAACAAACAAACGAAAAAAAAAAAAAAAAGCACAACGTGTCCAATGATGGCAGAGACATAGCCAATAAGTAAAATGAATAAATAAATAAATGAATAATTTCATATATAAAATGAATAGATCAATAAATAACCAACAAACCAACCAACAAATAAGTAGATGAAGTCAAAGTGATGACCCTTAATTTGAAGTGTTTTTTGGAAGGGCACCCTCACCCCCACCCTCCACCCCTCCAACCCTGTTCGTCTTCTTCCATTCTTCTTCATTATTCTCCACATGCGTATGTCTGTGTGAAGGGGTGGGGGGGGGAGAGGAGAAGGGATTCTAAGAGGGGACACGTTTTTTGTCTGGGGCGTTGCGACCTGTATCTCGACAATCTGGGTTTGTTTTTGTTGTTTGTTGTTGTTGTTATCATTATCGTCGTTGTAGTTGTTGTTGTTTATATTTTCTCCTCCAAGTGTCCCAATGAAAAGCAGGTGAGACTCGTTCAACACTGAAATGCTGTCCGTGGTTTCGTCATCATCATCATCATCATCATCATCGTCATCGTCATCGTCTCTTCTTCGTCATCACCATCTTCATCATCATCATCTTCTTCTTCTTCTTCTCTTCTTCTTTTCTTCTTCTGTATGTTTTGGGCTGAGGGGAACCCCTAGTACAAAGACAGGATAGCGATATGCGAGCCAGGGTCAAGCAAGGTCGTCTGCGGGAACACACTCGCTTGAAAAAGCGTATTTATTTATCCTGGCAGAACTAGGTGAGGGCAGCCGACGGGTCTCCAACCCTCGGCGACTAAGGGCTTGTCGACCTGCGCATGCGAAGACTGGTTTCGGCAGACTGCGCGGAAGAAACCTCTAGACGGGTTCAACGGGCAAGAAAAGGCGGATCCAGCCCAGCTTTGTGGAGCGCGAACAGGGCTCAGTGAGACACGGAGGACACTGCTGGCCATCCAAGTAAAGGCTGAGTTCTGCGTCCTCATAGCGAAAGCATGGCCATCCATCTGCGTCTGGGCTCATCTCCAGCCGTCTTGACTCTGTCTTGCCATTGGATTCGGATGGGAGGGACGAGAGAGCGAGGCTGACGACCCTGCGCAACTCTCCCTCACTATAGTCATATTCACGCAGCGAGTCACGACTTTACCCTCAATCCCGAGAAAAGTTATTCACCCCCCCCCCCCCCCCCTCCTCCAACTCCGAACAGACTCCCGGTGGACATGAACCGTTTTCCCGGAACATAACCACCACCCCCCCCCCCCCCCCACACACACACACACACACACGCACGCGCACTTAAAAAATTTCATGGGAAGATAACAGTTTTTTCTCCTAGAGAGTTAACTTTTTTCTTTTTTTCTTTTTTTTTTTTTTTTTTTTTTTTTTTTTACCTGGGGAAAATCTCGTTTCCACCAGGCTGGTTAGGTACCTTCACAGGAAAGAACTGATCTCCCAGATGACTGCCCTCTTGGGATAATCAGATTAGTGAGTGAGTGTGTGTGTGTGTGTGTGTGTGTGTGTGTGTGTGTGTGTGTGTGTATGTGCGTGCGCACTCGCGCGCGCGCGCGTGAAAATAACTCTTTCCTCGAGATAATCAGCTGGTTTCACGGGAATATAACTATTCCCCCCCCCCCCCCCCCCCCCCCCCCCCCCCCCCGAAGTAATCATCTGTCGTTTAGTTTTTCACCCCTGGGATGATCAGCTGTTTAGGCAGGAAATAGCGCTGAACTGTTTTTTTCCCCCCCCAAAGTCATTATCTGTTGCTGTTGTTGTTGCTGTTATTGGTGTTGTTTTGTTTGTTTTCTCCCCCGGGTGGTCAGATGTTTACACTGGAAATAACACTGCTCTTCACAACAACAGCGCTCTCTTCTCTTCTGGTAATTAGCTACTCTCGCAGGTAAACAAACATTCGTTTCTCTCTCTCTCTCTCTCTCTCTCTCTCTCTCTCTCTCTCTCTCTCTCTCTCTCCCTCTCTCTCTCTCTCTCCTCTCTCTCCTGAAATCTTCAAGCGTAACTCCCTCTGATTACAAACGTTTACACACATAGCCTCTAAAATGGAAACTCACTTTTCACAAAGCAATTTTCTTGTGCAAGATAATGTCCAATCCTGCCCGCCAACTCTGAAAAATAAAACTGAAACGAACCGGATTCGCAATATCAACCAGATTAAGATACCTCTACCGAGGATTGATCTTTGGGAAAACACACACACACACACACACACACACACACACACACACACACACACACACACACACATACACACACACACACACACACACCACCACACCACCACCACCACCACCACCACCACCACCACCACCACAACAACAACAACAACAACAAACCCCCAAAACAAAAAAACAACCCCCCCCCCCCCCCCCCCCCAAAAAAAAAAAAAAAAAAAAAAAAGCCTCATATACCTTGGTGTTAGTTTGTGGAATAACTCACTGTCTTCGATTAAAGTAAATATCAGTCTAAACGCTTTTTAACAAGACGCTACTTCTCACATCTCACACAAAGCTTTCTGAGCAGTCTTGATTCGTGATAGCATTGTTCGACTTTTTCCATACATTTCATAAACTATGTGTATGGATTCGAGTACAGTTACCTTTGTATAAATCTAGTTGCAACGTGAGGCGACTGCAGGCGGAAACAACAGTGCACCTCCAAAAACAAACAAACAAACAAACAACACAAAACAAACAACAACAACAACAACAACATTACAAAAAAAATTTTTTTTTAAGTACGATTGTCCCGAGTGTTGTGTTTCTTGCCTGAAGAAGACCTAAGAGGTCGAAACACGTCGTGCTTTGTCCAGTGGTTCGTTTGTCTACATTTTTTTTTTTTCTTGGCCGTGCGCTATTAATTACATTTAACATTTCTTTGTACAAATGTATGTTGAATATTATTTTATTTTTTTATTTTTTTTATTTCTTAATTATTTATTTATTTTTTAATGCTGATCGATGAGAATGAGGATGATTATGATGATGCTACGGATTTCCATTTCGGTCTGAGACTACATGACAGGGCTGTACTCTACGCTTCCTTTCATAATATATCCCGGCGTCAACCAGGCCCGAGAGATACAGACACCTGCAGTGTTGATCAGGAAATTTGAGCAACACTCTCAGAGACGCATCCATTAAGTGGATGAAACTCGACTGTGTGGGTCCCAGTCTTCCCAACTGAGTCCGCAGCAAAACTCAACTCTGGGTAGGAGCCGGTCGGGGCAGAAAAACCCACATGACTTCTGATGGGATTCGAACCCACGACCTCCCAGCCGGGAGTCCGCAACGCTAACCACTTCGCCACGGCGGCTGGTAATATTATTTTATATGTGCTCCGTCCATCCCCCCTTCTCCGTCTCTTTCCGTCGACATCCTCTTCATCTTTCTACTGTTGATTAACATCCTCCCCTCCTCATTGTTATCAGAAATGTCTTTGCAAAGCTGTTCTTTTTTTAGTCTGAAAAGTCACTTGCCTTATTTTTTGGATTGCCATTTGTATTTCATTTCAGTATTCTTTTCACTGTTTGGATAGTTCCCTCACTTTTGAAGTCGCTTATTATCATTCTCTTTTCTTCTTTCTTCCCCTTCGTTGAGGGCAAGAAGTAAAAAAAAATAAGCCTGTACTGTGGTTCTTGTTTCCCGTCATTAAAAAAAAACTACACTCACACTCCTCTCTCTCTCTCTCTCTCTCCTCTCGATCCTCTCCTCTCTCTCCCTCTCTCTCCTCTCTCTCTCTCAAAGCTACTTTCAGCGATAAACAGTTTCCCCCGGGATTACAAACCGTTATAACATTGAAACACACACACACACACACACACACACACACACACACACACACACACACACACACACTCCCCGGCGTGAATAATACCTGCTTTATGCTTTCACCACCGGTAAACATTTGTTTTCCCCTGGGTTATCAACTGTCTTGGCTCGTAAATGTTTGTTTTCCAGGGATAATCAACTTTCTTACGAAGGAGGGCGGGAGGATGTGGGGGATGGTGGGGGCTGGTTTCCCTGGGAATATCAGCTGTTGTCGCTGAGGAAGAACTGCTCCACCCCCCCACCCCACCCCCCCCCCACCCCCCACCCCACCCCACCCCCCCCCACCCCACGCCATCCCTCTCCCGGGATCATGAGCTGTTTTCACACACGGAAAGAACTACCCCCTTGGGATTATTATTAACCGTGTTCACGAGATAATCGGCTGTTGTTCTCATGAGCCAAAAACCGTTTCCCTGGGATGCTAAGGCTCTTTTCATAGGCAAATGTTTCTTTTTTTTTCCCCAGGGACAACCAGCTGTTCTCAGGGGGAAAATGACTGTTTTCCAAAGGATAATTAATTACCTTTTATATGAAAAAAAGACCTGCTTTCCAGGGATATCTAGCTGCTGTCGAAGGAAAAGGCCTGTTTTCCTGGGGTAAATTGTTTTCACTGAGATGTGACTGTTTTGTCCTGGGATAACAGGCCATTTCCACACGGGAACACACACACACACACACACACACACACACACACACACGCGCGCGCGCGCGCGCGCGCGCGCGCGAGCGCGCGCGCGCGCGCGCACGCTTCTTTACTCATGATAATAGTCTTTTGAAGCTAGTATACTTCCATACCCTCCTGAATTGTTTGTCTTCATCACTGGAGGACCATCGGCCACCGTCTCTTTGTCCCCCCCTCCCCCCCCCCCTGATCATGAAACCACACACACACACACACACCTCACGCACACACACGCACACACACACACACACACACACACACACACACACACACCACACACACACCTGAGGACACAAACAGCACAGACAATATTTTTGTCGTCATAAAGTTGGAATACAAGCTGATAATTGTATATTAATCAGATATAACAAACTGTCAACCTGACAATTGATTCGTTTTTCCTTTTGGGGAGGGGAAGGGGGAGTGGGGTGGGGGGGGGGGGGGGAGCGGAGGGAGAGGGGGTATTGTTGAGGGAAACAGCAAATGATACCTCGATGCATTTTTGGACCGTAACTATAATCTTGACAAGGCGTGTCTTTTCTTTTGATGCTTTGCTTTGAGAGAGAGAGAGAGAGAGAGAGAGAGAGAGAGAGAGAGAGAGAGAGAAGAGAGAGAGAGAGAGAGAACCCGATAACGAAATTCATCCAAAGAAAGAGAAAAAAAAAACCATTAGCTGAACGTTCATAACCAGTCTATTATCATGTTTGGGGGGGGGGGGGGGGGGGGGGGGGGGGGGGGGGGGGTGGGGGGGAGAGAGAAAACACAGTTTGAATTGAGATGCAGTGCGTTTATTTTGTTTTGCTGCTTGTCTCGAATTTCTCTTCTAATGAGAGATCGCATAACGGTCGGTTAAGAAAGTGAGTTACTCCCCTTTGTTCAGAACATCCCGTCCTTCAGTTGTCCTGTAAACTATGAGACACGCCACGCGTGAACAGTGCTCCCCATCAGACACCAATCGCAAAGCAGTTTCCATAATTTGGCGAATCACGAAGGTCCACAAATACAATAATAATATAAAACAAACCGGTTGATAGTAACGAAGACAAAAAGAGTCCAAACAAGCTAGCCTCGGATTCATCCAGCTTCTCTCCCTTTTAAAAACCCGCATTGTCTTTCGTCATAGCTGGACCAAACGCTGTTCTGTAAGGGTCGGGGTCAGAATGGAAATCTTGTCTAACGAAGACCCGCCAATATAATTTTTTTCCGCCATGAAAGTTCACTAATCATGTCCTGTGATTGGTGGACGAAATGATGGGTATCTCTCTCTCTCTCTGAAATATGTGAGAGAGAGAGAGAGAGAGAGAGAGAGAGAGAGAGAGAAATTCCCTTGCCAGGAATGTTCGGCAAGAGTTCATTCCGCAAAAATACTATAGACAACCATGCTTATTTAAGCTAATTAAGCTAATGACACCAAGGAATGAAAACACTGGTAAAATCAGTTCGCATCATATTTGAGCAAAGCATTCAAAGATCCGGAGGTTTGTCGCAGCAAAGGTTAATTTTTCATCAGTTGTATTCTTGACTGTGGTATTTCTTTGTAGTAGCATTTGCAAAGAGCAAACCACGTGCAGTGAATTTCATTAATGCTTCGAAGGCTTAAATAAAAAAAAAAAAAAAAAAAAAAAAACATTATTTTTTTGTGGCTATGCTTTATTTTGTTTGCTTCTTTGCTTTGGTTACAGAATGTTGTTCTATCTATGTACACCCCCTTCTGAGGGGCTATGGCCTGACAGAATAAAGATCTGAATCTGAATCTCTCTCTCTCTCTCTCTCTCTCTCCTCATCGTTTACCATTCTGTTCTGATTGTACACCGTCGCCATCAGATCAGTACCTCGAAGAAAAAGACAGGAGGGGAAAGCTTCTGCTGGTTCAGGATGGGACACCCTGTCGTTTGGGCCCGCAGCCGTCCAATGGGAAGACCACACAGTTTGAGAGGGAGGGCAAACAGGACTTTGTCTGGGCTGGACGACCCACAGAGAGAGAGAGAGAGAGAGAGAGAGAGAGAGAGAGAGAGAGAGAGAGAGAGAGAGAGAGAGAGAAAGAGAAATGTATGTGTGTGTGCGTGTAATGTAGTGTAGCGTAGTGTGTGTGTGTGTGTGTGGCACACTATGTGTGTATATCTGTATGAATATGCATGTGCATGTCTGTATAAGAGAGAGAGAGAAAGAAGAGAGAGAGAGAGAGACAGAGAGAGAGAGAGAGAGAGAGAGAGAGAGAGAGAGAGAGAGAGAGAGCAGTATGCAGTGTGTCCAGACGTGGGCTCTGTGTGTGTGTGTGGGTGGTGTGTGTGTGTGTGTGTGTGTGTGTGTGTGTGTGTGTGTGTGTGTGTGTGTGTGTGAATATTTGAGAGTTTTTGTTTTTTGTTTGCTTGTTTGTTAGTTCGTTCGAGGAAGGAGGGGGGGGGGGGGGGGGGGGGGGGGGGGGGGGGGGGGGGGGGGGGGGGGGGTAGGGGTTGCACACGTAGACGAAATGTGGTTTTGCTGAACCACGATTAAGCAAAACATGGCTCGGCGAAAACGTGTTTAGGCGAACCGTGATAGGCCGAAAAAAAAAATGTGGTTCAGTGAACAATGGTTAGGCGAAA
>JADBJO010003943.1:108726-118726 GCA_016801955.1 Conus betulinus | reverse complement strand
AAAAGAAAGAAGAAAGAAAGAAACAAACAACAACAAACACAAGACAACAGCGAGAGTCATTCTCTCTCCACGGCCTCGCTGGGAGACAGAAGACCGACACACACACACACACACACACACACACACACACACACACAGCACACACACACCACTACACACACAAATAACAAACGTTCGAGACAAACTACATGACGACAGCGAGTTTACAAACTCCACGGTCCCGTTTCCCCTTCCAGTTAACCAAACCGCCTACAGGCCTTGTTTCCTCTCGGAAGCCCACCCCCCCCCCCCCCTTCGCCCCCCCCCCCCCCCCCCCCCCCCCCCCCCCTGTCGCCCCCCCCCCCCCCCCCCCCCCCCCCCCCCCCCCCCCCCCCCCCCCCCCCCCCCCCCCCCCCCCCCCCCCCCCCCCCCCCCCCCCCCCCCCGCCCCGCCTAGTCTTACCGTTCCCACCATCGACGTCGTGTATGTGGTCCCCACGCCACAATTAGTATTTCGCACACAAAAAAAAAGAAAAGAAAAAAAAAAACTTTAAAAAACTGGATAATCCATGTATGTGTTTCGAGGCCTACCATGAGTTTGAGCCAGCATGTTCATGAACTCATAATTGATCAGAAGAACGATTCCCCACCAATTATTTTTATTGTTTTTTGTTGTTTGTTTGTTTGTCCCCACCGATTATTTCCCTTGTTTTTTTTCTTTTGTTGGTGTTGTTGTTGTTTCGGAGGGAAGGGGGATGGGGTGGGGGGTGTCATTGATGAAATCGTACCGTCTTCAAATACATCCCTTCCCCTTAGTTGACGTCACATTCCGGGCCTTTTGCTTTGTGTAAGTGTTTGGTGGGCATTTGGAGTCGGGTGAGTTTGTGTTTTTATGTTGTTTATGTTTTTTAATAATTACGTAAGGTTCTATGTCTTATGGATTTAATGTTTATTTCATGTGTGTATGCGTGTGTGGTGTGTGTGTGTGGGGGGGGGGGGGGGGGGGGGGGGGGGGGGGGGGGGGGGGGGGGGGGGGGGGGGGGGGTACGTGTGTGGGGAAGGGTGTGTGAGTGAGTGTTGATGTATATACAAATATAAATAATAACACAGGCTTTTATGTAACTATTTATAATGTCTTTTTTTTTTGTAATGTCTTATGTACTTGTGAAATGATGTGGAGGAGAAGAAAAATATTCCCCAGGACAATAAAGTGGATTGGATTGGATTGGATTGCACTCGCAGGGGACCGCCACCCTATATTTGCGCCCGCTGGAAACTCCCCAAAAATAGTCCCCTTCTTTTGATTTTAAAAAAAAATCTGTCTGCTTGGAACCCCCCTGGCCTGTACCTTGATGGCCATAATATGAAGAAAGAAATTGAGGAGAATCAACTTTCAGACACAATAAAAAAAAAAAAAAAAAAAAAAAAAAAAAACTCACAACAATCTAACTTGCGCCCAGTCTATAAATACGCGACTCCTTCTTAATTAAGCAAAGCCTTGGCGCATTAATTGGTTGGTGTGCAGCCTGGCTGTGGGGGTTCCCCCCCTCTTCACTGGAACCTTCCAACGCCTCGGGACAAGAAGAAAAGGGCACAGAATCTTCCGATCGTCCATCTCCTCTGAGCGTGCACGATGAAGGGTCAAAATGAGATTGTCAAGAAGTCGGACACCTTGTTTGCCTTCCAACCTGCTTTGGGGGGGAGGGAGTGGGGGTGGGGGGAGGGAGGGGTGGGGGAAATACGGGGAGAAAAGGGAATCATCTCTTCGGGCTCAACCGGTGCCATGACTTCGTGTTTTTTTGCTGGGGGGGATTTAAGAAAAAAAATAATAAAGATGGCGGCGTGTGCAACAACTACTGCGTGGTGCTCCCACTTCAGCATTGGTCTACAGCGTCAGCTTCCTCCACTAATTGACCAGACAGTTGACAGTGAAGTATCCCCCTAGTACGTAGAACGGTCGAGACTGGCAAACTGATTGATTTCAGCTTGTGAGAGAAGCAGAATCGGTCATTTTCACGAGTCGTAGACGGGGAAAAAGCGCGAACCCGAAAAGCGTGCCAGGTGAGCGACAACGAGACTTGTGTGTCCGATGTTTTCACCTCTTTTGTCGTGCTGCTGTCGTTGCCGTCACTGCCCAACTGTCTGGTAAACAACATGTCTGTTCGCTCTCGGCTGTGGCAGCGTCCACGCCTTCAGCAGAACTGTTGACGTACCACCCCCAGCTCCAGGTGTGACAATGCCAGGTGTGATGGCAGCGTGTAGTGACAGTTCGTGATCTCCCGCACGGGCCACCCGTGCACACACAGCCAAGCGCGCAGGGCGCACCAACTCGTGTGCTTGCTGCGTGCCGCGCGTGGTCTCTCGTTGAGACGCATTCTGCTGTCCCAACGGATGTGGAACCGAACCCTGGCCCGCTTCTCACACAGACAGCAAAGGAGACTCGGGGGGGGGGGGGGGGGGGGGGGGGGGGGGGGGGGGGGGGGGGGGGGGGGAAACCAGACGACATCGGCCCGCCTCCACAACCGGCATCGACTGAGGGTCACATCTCCCACCCCCACATGGTACACAAAAACGGATTCCTGCAAGCCATCGAACATCAGGGACAACAACGCAGTGACGAGACCAACAGGATTCGCAATGAGAGGAGAAAAAAAGAGAGAGAGAGAGACAGAGCGGGATGAGGATGGAGGCGGACAGACAGACAGACAGACAGACACGTACAGACAGATAGGAGAAGGAAGGAGTGGTGTGAGGCAGGGAGGGTAAAGGGCGGTCAGGTCTCATTATACACAAACGCGCGCGCACGCGCGCACACACACACACACACTCACACACACGTACATATATATATATACTATATATATATATATGATATATATATATATTATATATATATATATATATATAATCTACCAACAAACCAGGACAGAAGAGTGCTTATGTAATTACTTACTTATGTAAGCTTAACAGAGCAAACCCAATGAATGTGTTGACAGAGAGAGGAGAGGAGAGAGAGAGGAGAGAGAGAGAGAGAGAGGAGAGAGAGAAGAAGAGAGAGAGGAGGAGGGGGGAGGAAGAAGGAATAAGGGACAGGAAGAAGAAGAAGAGGAGAGAGGAGAGGAGGGCAGACAGAGAAAGAGAAGAGAGAGACAGAGAAAGAGAGAAGAGAAGAAAAGAGAAGAAGAAAAGAAGAAGAAGAGACAGAAGAAGAAGAAGAAGAATTAGTAGAGAGACGAGAGAGAGGAGAGAGAGGAAGAAGAAGAGAGAGAGGAGAGACAGAGACAGAGAGGGATGGGAGATGGAGGGGGGACAGACAGAGACAGACAGGAAAGACACGGACAATAGGAGAGGGAAGGAAAAGGGGTGGTGTGAGGCGGAGGGACAGGCTGCGGGGTCAGGTTTCTTATTATTACACCCACACACACACACACACACACACACACACACCCACATACACCACACTCACATATTATATATATTATATATATATAGATAAGTATATAATCTTATAGATATCACAAATAAAAACTAGAGAGCCAGCCGAGAACTCCAAAAACGCTCACTGCCCTGGGAAGGGGAAGCGACATAAGTTTAAAAATGTGATTAAAAAAGAGATTAAAAAAAACACCAACAAGCTTGTTTCCAGCTCTCTTGCGCTCTTCCCCTTTGCCACCCCATTCTGAAGAGAGCAGAGAGCTGGAAAAAAGCTTGTTGGTGGTTTTTTTAATCTCTTTTTTAATTCACATTTTTAAACTTATATATATATATATATATTAATATAATTATTATCTACCAAAAAAAAAAAACAGGACAGAAGAGGCTTATGTAATGAGAGGAGCGGAGAGGAGAGAGGAGGAGAGAAAGAAAGGATGAGGAGGGAGGGAGACGTGAGAGGAAGGACAGGAGAGATGGAGAAGGAGAGCGAGGGAAGAGGAGGCGGAAGTGAGGAGAAAAAGAAGAAGAAGAAGGTGAGAAGAAGGAAAAAGAAAGAAAAAAGAGAAGGAGGGAGAAGAAGAAAGACGAAGAAGAGGAGGAGGAAAAGAAGAAAGGAGAGGGGAGAGGAGGAGAGAAGAAAAGGAAAAAAAGAGACGAGAGAAAGAAGAAGAGGTAAAAGAAAGAAGAAGGAAGAGAGAAAGAGACGAGAGGAGAGAAAAGAAGAAGGAGGAGGGAGAAGAGAAGAAGAGACAGAGAGAGAGGAGGGAAAGGAGGAGACAGAGAGAGGGAGGAGAGAAGAAGACGAAGAAGCGAGAGAGACAGACCGAAGGAGAGAGAGAGAGAAGAGAAGAAAGAAGGGGAGAGAGTGGAGAGAGGGAGAGATGAGGGGACGGAGAGGAAGGAGAGAGAGAGAGGAGGGCGAGAGAGAGGAGAGAGAGATGAGGAGAGAGAGAGAGAGAGAAGAAGAAGAAGAAGAGACGAAGAAGAAGAAAAGAAGAAGAAGATGAGGATGTATGAACACGGATGGGCGACCAACCCAAAAGCCAACGACCTTTCAAGCACATCAAACTGACCACGTGTACGAGTATTTCATAAGAAGGTTCCCAGATGCGAGAAGACAAACAGGTGTGTACTCGAAATAAAGCCGACAGTTGTACGACGCAAAAAAAAAAAAAAAAAAAAAAAAAAAAAAAAAAAAAAAAAAAAAGTCTTAAGATGACGCGCACGTTGAAAATCCTATCCTTCTCTCGTAAAAGAGTAGGCCAGAGAGAGAGAGAGAGAGAATGGAGAGAGAGGAGAGAGAGAGAGAGAGAGAGAGAGGAGAGAGAGAGATGCGCGCAACACACACACACACACCACACAACACACACACACACACACGCACGCACGCACGCACGCACATACACACGTACACAACACACAACACACACACACACACACACACACACACACACACAAACACCACACACACACACACACACACACATACACACACGTACACACACACACACACATACACATGACACAAAACACACACACACACACACACACACACACACACACACCACACACACACACACACACCACACACACACACACAGAGGTGTCGAGTTTACATATATTCTCCGACGACAGAGCATAGCTGCCCTTATGGTGGTATTACAAGATCACATACTCCGACAAAGAAACCTCATGTCTGGTGAATCTCAGTGTTCTAGCCGAGGAGAAGGAGGGGGGGGGGGGGGGGGGGGGGGGGAGAGAGAGAGGAGATGTGAAGGAAGAAGAAGAAGAAGAGAGAGAACGACGCTGAGAAGAAGGAGCAGGAGGAGAAGGAGGAGGAGGAGGAGGAGGAGAAGGAGGAGGAGAAGGAGATGGAACAGGAGGGAAGGAAGAGGAGGAGAAGGGAGGAAGGAGAGGAGGAGCAGGTGGCGGAGGAGAAGGAGGAGAAGGAGAAGAAGGAGGAGAAGAAGGAAGAGGAGGAGAAAGAAGAAACAGAAGAGGGCTTCTTTCTTTTTTTTTTTTTCTTTTCTTTGGTTTTTTTTGTTTGCTGTTGCTTTTTTGCCACGAGCAAAATGACCACACATACCGCCTTTAGAACCGCTATGCACAGGGGGGTGCCGTGTTTCACACTACAAAGACTGTTAAGTCCATTCTAAGGGCCTGTGGCAATGCCCGACAAAGGCAAACCCACAGGTTTATCAGCTTCTAGGGTCCACCGCTCCTCAGGGTAGGCACGCCTAATGCAGTCAGTCAAGACTGACAAACTTTTTTTTTTCCTCTCTCTCGGCTTCAGACCCGTCCCAAACAGCCCGTGTAACTGGTTGGTCTGTAGTCTTTCGTCTTCGTTCTGATTAAGGAGCCGAGGGCAGAGGAATTGCAGCCAAGTCGGTGACAAAGTTCTCTACCAAAGCAGCAGATGCAGACCTAAGACAGTGGTTATCGTGTGTGTTGTGTGATGTGATGTGATGTGTGTGTGTGTGTGTGTGTGTGTGTGTGTGTGTATGTGCGTGTGCGTGCGTGCGTGTGTGCGTGCGTGTGTGTGTGTAAGGGAGGGGGGAGAGAGAGAGAGGGAGGAGGGGAGAGAGAGAGAGAGGGGGGGGGGGAAAGTGTGTGCGTGGTGTGTGGGGGGGGGGGGGGGGGGGAGAGGGGAAGAGAGAGAGAGAGAGAGAGAGAGAGAGGAGAGAGAGAGAGAGAGAGAGAGAGAGAATGTGTATGAGTGTGTGTATGTGTGTGTGTGTGTGTGTGTGTGTGTGTGTGTGTGTGTGTGTGTGTGTGTGTGTGTGCACGAACGTGCAAGCGTACGTGTGCGTGCGCGCCTCTGTTGTGTGTGTGTGTGTGTGTGTGTGTGTGTGTGTGTGTGTGTGTGTGGTGTGTGTGTGTGTGTGGTGTGTGTGTGTGTGTGTGTGTGTGTGTGTGTGAGTGTGTGTATGCGTGTGTGTGTCTGAGGGTGATACCCGCTCCTCTGACTTCCCTGAACTCCAACAGAAGGAGCTCGACCTTGCAGCATCTGGCCCTAGGTGGTTTACACATTACCGCGGGAACGCGCAGGCATTCACTGCATGTCCTCTCACTGCAAGAAAGGCGAACCTGTGGACACTGCCACACGACGGTCTCCACATGTACACTTCTTAAGTGCATACAAAGACAATCATGCGCCCCGCACGCAACCACCCATCCGACTCCTTTTCAATAAAAAAAAACAAACCAGAACTCGGAATTCTCATTCCTCCCCTGGTTAAAAAACAAAACGAACAACAACAACAAAAAAGGTTTTTTTTATTCCTTTCTATCTGCGCCTCACCTTTTTTGGGGCGCGAGGCGATTTTAATAATTCCTCTTTTTTTCCCCTTTGGCCAATATATCATTCAACAAGTACTTTAAAAAAAAAAAAAAAAAAAAAAAAAAAAAAAAAAAAAAAAAAAAAAAAACATATATATATATATATATATATCAAGTCACACTGACCTCAATCCATGCACTTACTACAAAGAAAAAAAATTCTTTCTTTAGATTACACAGACGTCTAACTTGCCCTCTACAAAACAAATCACTCTGGGTTCTCAAGCCCAGATTCTTCTTATTTATCAAAATACTGCATTCTGCCTATCACATTTAGAAGAGAAAAAAAAAGTCCTCTCAGCAGCGCGCCTCTTCCATCATCTCCAGGGCTGTGAGGGGTTGCCATGGCCTATGTGTCCATGTCGGGGTTGGGGGTTGTGGGGGGGGTGTGGAGGGGGCCGTAAAATGGGAGAAAAAGGGTTGTGGAGGCGAAGGGGCGGCTTACAAGAGGAGCGGGATGTCATCCTTGTAAGACGGAAGAACAACAACAAAAACAAAAACAATGAAAACAAAACCAAACCCAAAATTTCAGCACCGCTCCGGCTACAACAGCTAAAACGTCTACACTCTACCTCTCCAGAGAATACCAGGGCTCTGCCTCCCCCGTGGAGCCAACAGGCAATCTGGACGGAGGCTGACAAACTCCTAACGAGCCGACAGGGACGCACGGGGGACGCCTTCACTCACTAACTGCTCAGTCACGCCACAGTTGGCAGGCGGTACGGGGGCCGGAATAGCTCAGTTGGTAGAGCGCCGGACTCGTAATCCCTAGGTTGCTGGTTCGAATCTCTGCCATTCCGTTTCGGTACAGGGGGTATTTTTTTTCCCCTCGGAGTTAACATTAGTTCTGACTCCATTTCTCATACAGCCCTTCGAATGAGACTATAAACCGAGGTTCCGTGTGTGAAACGCACGCATAACATCTTGCGCACACGTAAAATCCCATTACCAACTTTCGGAAGAGAAGGCCAGTTTGGCCGTTGGTATGGATGACACGTTACACATTGCACGCACTTTCCCCGAAGATGGAGTACGGCTGCCTTAATGGCAGGATAAAAAAAAAAGTCATGCACACAAAACTCCACTCCCTTTGTAGGGTAGATGCGATTAATACTTACTGTCCATACAGGGAGTGTCCGCAGGAGTATCAGCCTGCCTACGCAGAAGAAGAAGAAGAAGAAGACAGGCGGTACTATAACCCCGCTTACTTATCCCCTCCACCTGACACGGAGTAAAGTCATCGTGGTGGGACTGAGACGAACTCGTCAGTACAGCAGATTTGGTCATTGTCCGTCCACGTGAAGGCCACAGACCGCGGGGGTTGTTGTTTGTTGTTGGGTGTGTGTGTGTGTGTGTGTGTGCGGTCAGTGTAATAAATAGTCAGTTTTGATAGATGTATTCAGGGAAATGATGGCGGTTTATTGAAATTCCCCGTTATTGACAATAAATTCACGACCCTAGCATGTCACTATCTTTGGCAACGAGTGACAGACAGTGGGTTTCAGTGTGAGGTGACTGCAGGGGGCTGTTAACACAAAAACGTTGAAAGGAATGTAAAGTCAATCCGCCACTACATGCACAAATTACACGACCACTGAAAACCAAGAACGAGCAATCTTCCCAAATTCGGCGCAAGATGGGCGTTGAATGAAAACGAGGCCATTTGGGATATTTTGATCATCATTATTACACCACTGCCATCATCAGCGTTATTATCATTTTCATCATTACTATTCAAACTCGCATCGTCTCCTTCCCAACGGCTCGTCGTTCCATTCAACGGCCATCTTGCGCCCAGTTTGAGAAGATAAGTGACTGCTCGTTCTTCGTTTTCACTGTCCTGAATGTCGTTGATCTTGCCTGAAGAAGACCTGAGAGATCGAAACGCGACGTCTTTCGTCTTGTACTATGTCTGTCCCTGTTAACTGCCGGGTTGCTCGTTTTCATTCAACGCCTGCCTACCTTGCGCCGAAGAGATGTAAGTTAAGTGAAAAATTCGTTCATTTTCACTGTCCTGTTTGTTTGTGTCTTGCCTGAAGAAGACCCAAGAGGTCGAAACGCGTCGCGTTTTGTCTTGTGACTCGTTTGTCCACGTTTCTCTTTGGCGGTTCGCTAACATTCACTTACGATTTGCCGGGTTTACTTTGAATTCCCTTTGAAAGTAAGTGACAGAACACGCACTCCCGAAACCGTGGTCCTATTATGACATAGGCAGGCCACCGTTCCCTCACACACAAACAGCCCTCATGATGACAGTCACTGTGTGTCAGCGCAGGGAAGGCGAGATGCTCCCACAATCCAGAGGGCAAAACGATTCCTGTGGGCGCAAAATGCTTTTGACATCCGAGTACTCTGTTCGCCCTGGAGTCTTTCTTTGCGTGGACAGAAGAAACCTGATTCTGATTCACTTTTTGAATGCACCCCCCCCCCCCCCCCCCCCCCCCCCCCCCCCCCCCTCCCCCCCCCCTCTGTGTTGAGTATGTGTCCAATAGACTGGGCCAGCTCACGGAAAATCCGTCCTCTCCCCCAGCAGTGTGGCAGATGACACAGTCTGTGTCCAGGGTGCAAGGTGTGAATGTCCGTGGGCTCAGCCGGCCCGAGTTAATTTATTATAGCAGCGTCTGCTGTTCTTGCAGATGAATGACGATTATTGTAAATAATGATTATATATTTGTTATTGCTGTGATTCTTGTTGGTATTTCGTAGTTCTTGCAGGTGAATGACGATTATTGTAAATAATGATTGTATATAGAGATATCTTGCTGTGTTTCTTGTTGGTGTTTTGTAGTTCTTGCAGATGAATTACGATTATTGTAAATAACGTGTGTGGTGTGTGTGTGTGTGTGTGTGTGTGTGTGTGTGTGTGTGTGTGTGTGTGTGTGTGTGCGCGCGTGTGTGTGCGCGCACACACACACACACACACACACACACACATACACATATATATATATATATATATATATATTGTTCTTGGTATTTTTATAGTTCTTGCAGATGAATTACGATTATCGTAAACAATGATTATATATACATCTTGCTGTGTTTCTTGTTGGTATCTTCATGACCGGACCTGTTTCACGTGTTTTGTGTGCCAGTCTCGGTTTTTATTTTTATTTTATTTTATTATTTTTTTTTTTTTTTGTTCGGCTAGTCGAAACTGAACCTCAGAAAAACACGTCATGAATTCGGGTTGCTCAGAGAACTATGTTTTCTTCGAGCTATTGCAGTTCAGTTGTTCCGGTTTTTTT
>JADBJO010003943.1:96226-101226 GCA_016801955.1 Conus betulinus | reverse complement strand
CACAGAGTTAACGTCATGTTAGGGAGCACAGAGTTAACGTCATGTTAGGGAGCACAGAGTTAACGTCATGTTTGAGAGCACAGAGTTAACTTCATGTTAGGGAGCACAGAGTTAACGTCATGTTTGAGAGCACAGAGTTAACGTCATGTTAGGGAGCACAGAGTTAACGTCATGTTAGGGAGCACAGAGTTAACGTCATGTTTGAGAGCACAGAGTTAAGGTCATGTTAGGAGCACACAGAGTAACGTCATGTCATGTTAGGGAGCACAGAGTTAACGTCATGTTAGGGAGCACAGAGTTAACGTCATGTTAGGGAGCACAGAGTTAACTTCATGTTTGAGAGCACAGAGAGTTAAGGTCATGTTAGGGAGCACAGAGTTAACGTCATGTTAGGGAGCACAGAGTTAACGTCATGTTAGGAGAGCACAGAGTTAACGTCATGTTGAGAGCACAGAGTTAACGTCATGTTTGAGAACACAGAGTTAACGTCATGTTAGAGATCACAGAGTTAACGTCATGTTTGAGAGCACAGAGTTAACGTCATGTTTGAGAGCACAGACACAGTTAATGTCATGTTAGAAAATAAAGAGCACAGATTTAATACCATGTCAGAAAGCACAGAGTTAACGCCGTGTAAGACAGCACAGAGTTAACGCCATGTTAGAGAGTACAGAGTTAACACCGAGTTAGAGAGCACAGAGTAAACGCCATGTAAGAAAGCACAGACAGAGTTTAACTCCATGTTAGACAGCACAGAGTTAACGCCATGTTAGAGAGCACAGAGTTAACGCCGTGTAAGAGAGAGCACAGAGATAACGTCATGTTAGAGAGCACAGAGTTAACGCCGTATCAGAGAGCACAGAGTTGACGCGATGTCCTAAATCATAAGCACACAAAAATTATTGAGCAGATTTTCTAAAAAAAAAAAACATGCGGAAATTGTTTTAAAATCTTTCTTCTGTAAAATCTTAGATCTGATTAAAAAAAAAAAAAAAAAAAAAAAAGCGTGCACCTCTTTCAGAAACTGAAAAATACCACAAAACAAAAAGAAAACAAAATCACATGAGGTGGGACATCTCTGAACAAGATTTTCCTGGAGTCTGCTGTAAAGACATAATGTCTCACATCAAGGACGTTCCAACACTCTGTAACAACACGCTTTATGGTCAGCTGTACACCACACCCTGGAGCTTGTTCTTCTTCGCACTTTGATCAAGATACGAGAGGGTGTAAAAGGAGTGGCCTGTGTACCATCGGCACAACACTCTTTCTTCTTTACGGACCACCAACGACACTGGATAAAAACTCCTAAAAGTTTGGACGGGGATTTGAAAGAGTTTTGTTATCCGTCTGCCTGTTCCCTTCCTCTCGCCAGAGATCTCCGACATCACTCTGAGCTTTGGGTTTCAGATCGGTGTGAGGGACTGAGAGTCTGTTCCACTCTTTCTTTGTAGCATTCTTGACAACCTGACCCACATCCTCGTTGCCTCCAATGCCAACAGGACCAGGAACCCAAGAGAGAGAAAAAAAAAGACTTACGTTGTGACCATCAAATCTGAGAATTTCAGAAGTTGAGGGTGCTTGAGGTTAGAGCCAGCAGTGGTCTCTGAAGCGGAAAGGGGGTCAGAGAGAATGGGGACGTTTTCATGCTTTGATGTAGAGACTGTTTGAAGTGCCAGGGCCAACGCTGACAGCTCGGTAGTGTAGGTGGGGCCGTCTGTTGGAATGTCTTCAGGACATTCCTCAGAGAGAGAGAGAGAGAGAGAGAGAGAGAGAGAGAGAGAGAGAGAGAGCAGCAGGCACAAATAACTCCCTCGTCAGACTTGGAACCATTAATATACATTCTGTGAAAGGATGGACATTCTGAACAAAGTTCGGCGAAAATGTCCTGTAGCCAGACAGGTGGTATAGTCTTTGCGATAACAAGTCAGATCAAAGCGGATCGCCCAGATGCGGAAAGTCACTGGTGGGTCCGTCAGGAAATTTGGATGAAAATAACACACCAAGGTCTATGTCGTCACTGTTCAGACGGGCAAGAGTACGAATTCCCATTCCGTTTGTCTTCAAATTTTTCATGACGAAGATGAACGCGCGATGCGGGACCCAGAGAAGTCCTGTCAACAACCGCCGAACAAACCAACCAGCAGCAATCCTGCACCACCCTTGGAAGCCCATGCTGTGCTCACACAGGGTGCAGGCACGCACAGGACATTCCATTAAGACGTCAAGGTACGCAGCTGCTCCCTGGCATATGTATTTGTGTAATGGCCGCCGGATGTGACATGACAGAACCTCCATGGGAGCGTCCCCAAGTGTGGACCAGCCCACACTTTATGACTGCAGAGCTCACCGGCGAAAAACGCCACCGTCAAGCTAATGCCGTGTGCACCCCACAGCCTCACTGACAGGTGAGGACAGTACAACTCCACGCACGGGCAAACTTTCGGCATGAGGTTTTACGGGCCCTCAGAAGACAATCCCGGTTACAGTGTTTCCCGCTGTCAACAGGACTTTTCCCTGCGGTCACTGGGCCTTTCCCCAGAGTCGGTCAAAGGGCGGACAAGAAAAAGATACACTCGAAGATACGGGCGGGACCCAGAGAAGTATGTGGAATTTCGGGTCGAAAAGACAGTCTTAAACTTGGTTAAGAGGTTTTGAACAGAGATTTAAACAACAGTTCAAAGAAGTTTCAGCCGATGGTTGGATAGGGATGGTTCTCCTGCCTTTGCGTACGACTGTATAAACAGCGGTAGTGCGGGATGCACCCAGACAGAGTCGAAACCCGTTTGGTGGATAGGATCAGGAGTTCTGAAGTAAGCAGTTCTCGCACAACACATGGACGACACAGCCGTAGTCCAGTTTGGACGGAGACAAGTTTTCTAACCAGCACCCCAACCCATATGCCACACAGCGCACCGAATGTCCATTGCCTTCTGACAGAAAGTTTTTAAGCACTGGATGTGACCTTTAAAAGTTAAGTTTTTGATCGAAGGTAACTCTCCCCCCAAATTGGCTTCCTTCACAACAGGAGTGTCGGGTCTATATGGCCAAGTTTCAGAGTCAGCAAAGTACAGTCTGAAGTTGTGAAAGATGATATACTTGAATAGCTGAAGAAATAAAACTATATTCAACAGCCCACTGTCGGGTCTTATCCGTGCGATGCTGAAGTCGACGTTGTACGCCACCATAACATGCGTTGAGAGCAAAGTCGTCGACATCGTCGACATACAGAAAGGACTCGGAAGACTGGTTTACATGGCTGACAATCTCATCAGGTATAATGTTGTAGGGAGCGGGCGATCTCATCAGGTATAATGTTGTATGGAGACGGCTGACTGACAATCTCATCAGGTATAATGTTGTAGGGAGCTGACAATCTCATCAGGTATAATGTTGTAGGGAGCTGACAATCTCATCAGGTATAATGTTGTAGGGAGAATGTTGGCTAACAATCTCATCAGGTATAATGTTGTAGGGAGACGGCTGACAATCTCATCAGATATAATGTTGTAGGGAGTTGACAATCTCATCTAGTATAATGTTGTAGGGAGCTGACAATCTCATCAGGTATAATGCTGTAGTGAGACGGCTGACAATCTCATCAGGTATAATGTTGTGGGGACACGGCTGTCATCTCATCAGGTGTAATGTTGTAGGGAGCTGACAATCAGGTATAATATTGTAGGGAGACGGCTGTCAATTTCATCAGGTGTAATGTTGTAGGGAGCTGACAATCTCATCAGGTATAATGTTGTAGGGAGCTGACAATCTCATCAGGTATAATATTGTAGGGAACGGCTGACAATTTCATCAGGTATAATGTTGTACGGAGCTGACAATCTCATCAGGTATAATGCTGTAGGGAGCTGACAATCTCATCAGGTATAATGTGCACGGAGCTGACAATCTCATCAGGTATAATGTTGTAGGAAGACGGCTGTCAATCTCATCAGGTATAATGTTGTAGGGAGCTGACAATCTCATCAGGTATAATGCAGGGAGCTGACAATCTCATCAGGTATAATGCTGTAGGAGACGCTGACAATCTCATCAGGTATAATGTTATAGGGAGCTGACAATCTCATCAGATATAATGTTGTAGGAAGCTGACAATCTCATCAGGTATAATGTTGTAGGGAGACGGCTGACAATCTCATCAGGTATAATGCTGTGGGGAAACGGCTGTCAATCTCATCAGGTGTAATGTTGTAGGGAGCTGACAATCTCATCGGGTATAATGCTGTAGGGAGCTAACAATCTCATCAGGTATAATGTTGTAGGGAGACGGCTGACTTATTACCATTAACAGAAGCCCTAATGGCAAGGGGGCAAAAGGGGTACATGTAACCACATGATATAGCGGCAACAAAATAATAATGCAAATTGTTCCCAGACTTGCTTTCCACACACGCGCGGGGCGCGCGCGCGGCCGTACACACACACACACACACACACACACACACTCACACGCTCACATGCACGTGCTATCAGCACGAAAAGTTAATTCATTGACCATCAAGAATCCAGCACTGTAGACCAACATCTTGAGAACTAGATACAATAGGATCACAATACACAAAAATAACAAAACGTGTGTTAACTGGTATTTTTCTTTCGGTATTCAGAAGCTTCAGCAATATATCTAGCAAAGCATGCAACGAGTTTCACATTATGGCTCGATAAGATTGCTACAAGATCTTTCCTCTGTGCGACTGGTTCGTTAAATATTTCGCATTTACTCCGTATAAGTATTATAGGCAGGACAATCAAACACAAAATGCATTTCGTTTTCTATATTATTGTCATCTGTGCACATAAGGCACGTGCTATTATTGTCTGATGTTTTAAACCATTTTTTTGTTGGCATTAAGGCCTAGCGTGCTTGTTCGGAATTTTGCCAAATGGTATTTCTGCCAGTTATTAGTAATATGTATAAAATACTTTTCTACTTCTAATGTGCTTTTAAAGGAAAGAACCACTTATATTTATCGTTATCATCA